>JADKYC010000100.1:0-135278 GCA_019843955.1 Xylaria sp. 218_066 | reverse complement strand
ATATATATTAAATCAAAATAAAATATTTAAAGCCCCACTTTTCTTCCTATTTTATTCGATTTTATACGCTAATTTGTACTTAGGGTGGCCCGTGAGGCGATGGCCCGTGACCGGGGGGGTTAGCTTATTTAAGGTTTTTGTAATTTTTAACTAGACATATAAAACACGTCGCAGTACGGAACTGGGCCTGAAGTCAGCATGTGTAAAGTAATAAAAAGGTACATAGTGAGCTATAGCTCCGTGCTTTGATTTTTACCTAATTTAGATGGGCAGTGGAGTTGATTTATATTAATGGCGTAGAGGGTGGCATACCCAGCCAAAAAGGGTGGCAGACGTAGGTGGGCTACATTTTCATACCAAATAATACAAATGGCTGGTTGTGCCCCGAGTCAGGAATCGATCGGTATTTACGCCACGAGAAACTATCACTGACTCAAAATAACTTATGTGATTCGTAGATCGAGCTGGAACCCCGTACTTGGCATGGGCAATATACTTGTTGTTGCGCGGAAGACAGCAATATACAGGGATGCCTTTGTTCATTAAATCCATTCATCGAAGAAGCTTAGTCAACTAATAGGACACATTGGGAATAGAATTAGATTAAAGTAGAAGAAACACAGATGCCTTAGTAATCTGTGAAGTTTGAACATCAGTAGAAAAGCAATTGTTCTCATCCAGGCTCGTATTCGACCAAGTTGAGTATTTAGTCCGTTGAATACCCCAGCATGGGGGAGCTTGGCGATGCCACAGACTGATCAACAGCTCTGGTCGAATGAACCCCAATTCACTGCGAATATCGCAGATTTGGGCTGTAACAAATAGTAGTAAGCACGAAACCCTCCAAGTCCAATAGTTGAGAGCATATATTTATAGCCAATGAGAAGCCAGTACTTTGTAAATGTCTCGAGAGTCCTACGGTCTGCCTCCCTAATTTGGCTGCTATAGGCAAGCTTCCCGTACGTATTGTAACGTACGGTGGCGCTCCCTACCACTATTGGTTAACAATTGTCACCTCGGTATGCGCCTGAAGCTCGGCACGTTCTATATATGCCTGCGCGACAGGTCACGAACCCTGTCATGGAACAGAACTGCAACACTGTACTTGCAAACCACCAGGATGACTTTATCGAGGTGGGTGCTATGATGTCTACAGTCGCTTGTACATGCTTGCAGTTGGAAATGTGACAGCGTTGGAGACTTTCGGTGGGTTGATGTTGTTGTGAGAGCGTAAATCGGATTATCACATGCTCGTACGAACATTGACCCAGATTATAGATCCCTTGGTATATAATGATTGTAATCATAGAGTAATTCCGGTACATTTAAAGGCCGGTGCACATACATAAAGATCGGAGCGACCGGTTTCTATATATAGTGAGTTCTTGGCCTACTCGCTCCTCTTCGTCAGTAGTTTTCGATGACATGACGTGTTTCTCTGTCTGACACCAAAATGGCAGATGAGTTCGTATATCAATTCGACAATACACTAGCAGGTCGGGATGCTGCCAAACGGCTAGAAGGTCCTATCCATGCCGAGAGGCACACGCGAATTGTCGTTATTGGTGCTGGAGCATCTGGCTTGCTCGTGGCCTACAAGCTTCAAAAAAACTTTAACAACTTTAGTTTAACCATCTACGAGAAAAACCCTTCGGTATCGGGGACCTGGTATGAGAACAGGTATCCGGGGTAGGTCTCGCCTCCAAATCGTCTCGTCGACGAGCGTTTCAAACAAATTGACAAATGCTAGTTGCGCGTGTGATGTCCCCTCACACAACTACACATGGAGTTTTGAACCCAAGGCGGATTGGTCCTCGGTCTACGCATCATCTAAAGAGATATATGAGTATTTTGAAGGGTTCGCCAAAAAGTACAAGTTGCACCAATATGTCCGTTTGCAACATCAAGTAGTTGGTGCCTACTGGAACAACGACAAGGGCGAGTACGATATTAGTGTTCAGGATACTGCCAACAACTTAACGATCACTGACCACTGTGACATTCTCATTAATGCCGGTGGCGCCCTTAACAACTGGCGCTGGCCTGACATTCCCGGCTTGTTCGACTACAAAGGCACACTCTTACATACGGCAAACTGGGATGAAACCGTGCAGCTCGAAGGAAAGCATGTCGGTCTCATCGGTAATGGATCATCGGCCATCCAGGTACTGCCTGCTATTCGAGAGAAATGCAGCAAGTTAACCACCTTTGTTCGCAACCCTACATGGGTATCGCCTACCACAGGTCTCGAGCAGCATGCGTTTAGTGAGGAAGAGAAGTATGACTTTGCAAACAAACCTGGCGCCCTACTGGAATACCGGGCAAAAATTGAAGCTGGACTCAACGGGTCATTTGGCATCTTTGTAAGGAACAACAAGCTTCAAGAAGATACCTTTACCCATATGGTTCGTCAGATGAAAAAAAAGCTTGGCGACGAGAATCTGGAGTCGAAGTTGATCCCTGAATACAGTGTTGGTTGCCGCCGATTCACTCCGGGTATCAATTACCTAGAGTCACTGACTAAGCCTAATGTCGAGGTTGTTATCGGAAAGATTAACTCCATCACCGAGACTGGCTGCCTGTGTGACAATGGCAAGGAGTATCCCGTGGATGTACTCATCTGTGCGACAGGCTTTGATACCTATTTTCGACCCCGATTTCCTATAGTGTCGCACAAGGGAGAGAATCTACAAGATAAATGGGCGTCAGATCCTCAGTCATACTTGGGCGTGGCAGCCGCCGGCTTCCCTAACTACTTTACTATATTAGGGCCTACAAGTCCGATCGGTAATGGCCCTGTTCTCTATGGCGTAGAGAAACAGGTTGACTGGATATGCAAGTTCATCGATCTTTATCAAACAACAAACATCAAGATGTTCTTCCCAAAAGAGGAAGCCGTCCAAGATTTTGTCGAATTTAAGGACTACTTTATGAAGCAGACAATATGGACGGACTCCTGCCATTCGTGGTATAAGAATCGAAAGGACGGACGCATCTTCGCACTGTGGCCTGGCAGCACACTACACTACGTCGAGTGTTTGAAAAACGTGCGTCTCGATGACTTTGAAATCACCTATGCCGGTAACCGCTTCGCTTGGCTAGGTAACGGATTTTCGCAGACGGAGCTGGATCGTACAGCCGACTGGGCGTACTATATCCGCGAGAACGACAACAGTATTCCCCTGTCAACTGCAGGTCAGAGAAAGTTGCTCACGAAGAGTGGTACGAAAGACGGTACTGCAGGGGAATGGTCAAACGCTCTCCAGCTGTTGTCAGGAGCGTCTTGAAGAATTAACTACGGGTGCGTAAGAAGTACCACTATCACCCGAAGGGGCTCAGGCATCCATAAAGGCTAGTAATAGTTATATATTGTTCTTTGCTTTGCAAAATTCTAGTCTCGCCTGCACAACTCGCCTCCGAAGTCTCCAGTCCAGCAGAGAAGGGGTGGCTTGCTATGACCAAAGTAATAAGATATTCTATGAGATAAAAAATTTCAAAGAGAGGTCACGAATGATCATCCATGGTAGTTCTCTCAGCCATATATAAGCCTACATCACCGAAATGCCGCTCAACAACTACAGCTGGATCAAAACAGCTTCCCCGGCACCCACAAGCACCCGTCCTCCTTTTACACTCTCATACCTCCTGTCGCCCATAATGCGGCCGTTGACATCGACGTTCTGGCCAGCAAGCGTGATATTCCCAGCGATATCTACACCTGGATTCGTCAACCGTGACACCTTCGCACCAACCCATGGTCCGGGTAATGTTAGCGCCGTATATGCTCGTGCAGTAGGGTCAAAGGTTGAATTCCACATGTTCAAGTTTACTGCGACAATAGACTCCAATGTACCAGAGCCATAGACAGCGTACGCGCCAAAGTGCGTCTCGTTAACCAAGACTTCCGTTTGCTTATCGCCCCCCGCAAACACGGCGGCAGTAAACAAGTTACCGTAGTATAAGGGGTTGACGTGGGGGTCTGTGTCGTTGTAAAAAACGGGCTGCCAAGGCGAGTACCGATATCGGGTGCCCATGTGGAAATGTACACGTTCGACCTTGAGGGTAGATAGATAAAGGACGTAGTCAACGGCCCATACGGCAGATGCCATGACGTCGGAGATGTTGAATGCACCTTGGCATGATATTGAATTCGTCTCGCCTAGCACATATGGTATTCCCGATTGAGATGTCACGTTGCCTAGGTAGTCGTGATACCAGACACGCCTCAGCATATTTGATCGATCGAATAGAGTTGTTTCGATAGTTGGCCCGACGCCTGTGTAGTGGCAGTTGGCGCCCATATACTGCGCGCTACTGTGTTAACCGGCTATTGTTTACTACATAACTTGACGGTGGTGTTCTAGTAGGCTGCGTAATAGAGTGAGACAAAAAGAAGCGCATGGAACTCACTTCATGATCCGAAATCGTCTTTGCCTTGTCAGAACGCATGCCATCCAGTTCGGCATTCTGTATATTCCACCGAATCCTATTCTCAAGGTGACGGGGTGCTTCAAATGCACACCCTTGAAATAGACGCGCAATATCCGTCCCGGTTAGGTTCTGGCTGATTGCGGTAGCGTATTGATTCCATTGCGTAACGTAGGATTGTATGGTCCAGTTTTCGAGACGGCGCTGACCACCGGGCCATCCATCAACCTCATTACCTATCTCAAATGCGTATAAAGATTCGCCTAGTGCATTGTACACGGCGTTGGCCTCTAGGATGCACTGAGTGAGGCCGTCCCCAACATCGAAAAGAGTTTCATTTTCAGGATTGAAGAAGTTGAGACCTAAACGGGCCAAATTGCAATTAGCCTTTTTTGCATTCTCAAAGAACCAGCTAGCATGTAGCGATTTTCGTTGTGCCGATTCTAGGATCTAGATACATGGCATGTGTGTAAGTTCAAGCTGGCTCACGATGGTGTGTTTCAACGTTTGGTGCAATCCGGATGTTCCTTATCGGCTCTCATGATAAACTCTCCATAAGGTTTTGACAAAAAGAGGACGACGGGCTAGATTAATGGAAATAAGTGAGCCTACCATAGATGTACTTGGTGCCAGCCGGGAGCTGCCGAAATGACTGCATGAAAGCGGGACCGAGCATAGACTTTGACGGCTGGTCAGCGGCCGGGGAGCTAAACGGCGCGATGATTGCTTGATCTTGATGCGGGTAGTACACGGCCGAGTTTTGAGTACTGCCGCCGACGCGAAAAACAGGGTAAGCGCCAGAAATATCAACCAAATTTTGAACGACTTGCTTCGAGAACAAGTTGGGGTGTCTTTCAGTTCAAGCATGGTTAGACTAGTTAACTTTGATCTTTACGCTTGAATTGCGCCTGAGGCCAGAAAAAGACGACGACTCACGTATCATTGCCCGCATAATCCACCATGTACGAGAGCTCGACCGAGAATGAATTGTAAGCCGCATCTACAATCTGTCGGCCCGGGGCCGGAGAGCTGGGCGGCGATAGCACAATCGTATTGGTGATTTTGTGGGCTTTGGATGCGATAGCTAACGAAGCCAAGACTTCCAATCGCATGATGCCACGCATATTGGGCACTTTTTACTGATCTATGGTTCGGGGTTGCTTGTATAAATTGAATAAGCCCGCGTAGACTTCCCGGCTTTTGGCCCCTAGCCAGGGAAGTATATTTACTTATACGTATCCAAGGCCAGCACGTATCTCAATTAGATAGAATCTCTTGATCGAACAGAAATCAATATAATTAACTGAAATAGATAAAATGAGCCACGGAAACGAAGGTGTATAGCTGAGTGTGTTGTTGTCCAAGTTGTTAGATTCTCCATTCCGACCCCTTTTTCTTATATAATTTATATACATATATTGTCGATTAACTGTACTCATTCCGTATGCAAGACGTGATGAAGTCTTAACTCTGCAGATTCATTGATGGGAGAGTGCCATCCCGGAGAAAATACCCCGCAAACTTCGGGGTTTAGGTTTCCCATAGGTCAGTATCACTAGCGAAATCTATTTACATCCAATGACACTTTAATCCGTGAATATCTACTGACCCTAGTCCTCGCGGACATTTAAGCCGATATACCGAAGAGAAATAATAGTTTCTAGCAATAGAATCCATCGTCCTCACTGGTCGTGATCTCACATAGAATAGCAAATGGAAGGATATGTTGTATCTAGAGTGAGATTGGGTCACCATTAGGTCACTGCTAGGTCGAAGGTAGGGGGTAGGGTTCAATAACATTGAATCCTGAGCCTAGCTTAATGAACTGGGAAGATTGCAGCCTTTATATAGCCAACCACTCCTTGCGTATCCACTATATCGGCTCCTACTAGTCTCCTGCGCATTTAGTGCCTGACAGCAGCAAAGCTTATACGTGCCCCGAACCAGAGATTTTGACACCAGTCATTTTAGGCCAAGGCGACTTTCTTGGTAAAGGCGGATTGCCATAAGTAGCGTCATGACGAGGTCGGAATTGTCCGTGAGAATACTGATATACGCGACGCCAATAGGGACAGAAAGCTTTACCAAACCGGATTTTTTCTAGCGACAGCCCGTTCACGTCAAAATGACACAGCGCTTCATAGTGTAATATGTACACTGTAAGCTTTGCAAACCAACGTGGAGGTATTTGCAGGTCTTTGAGGAAGTAATACCGGGCGCCGCTCCACTCCTCCTCATCTCGTCGAAAATCGCCATCTTTAACGTCTTCGCCAATAAGTACACCTTCATGAAAAATGTTGGCACTACTCCAGAGAAACCCTCTCTCATCGGGTTGAGCGAAGACGTCAGACTTGATGTAAATAAACCCCACCCAGTCCTGATTCCTCCACTCTGTGAAATGGTCGTCACAGAACAAGAATTTTAACTTTGCGACCCGTAGACTATCGATAGCCCACCATACATTCAGTGGAGCCTGCCGTTGGCTTTGGTTGTCGGGGACAGGTAATTCGCTTAGGGAAGGTGGAGGCTCGGGCATTGGACGGCTGTTCTGTAGCTGTTCTATCATGATTGTTGTTGCCTGCTTGCTGAATGAGGTTTTTTTTTGTGTAGGTGCATAAGGAATGAGGCAGTTCTATCGAACAGAGGAGTTTAAGATAACTTGCAGTGTCCATGGTGACTATAGCCCTTATATAGGGTACCTAGTCACAGATCGCGATAGGGTTTTTGAATCAGCCGAGTCAAGGTGCAGGTTTTAACTCGAAGTTTTAACGCGTATCCATCATTATGCAATAAATCTCTAGCTTTGGAAACTGATCATAAAACGCTGAAGGGTGCACCCCGGTCAAAGTGGGCTTCAAGGTCGGCTCCCACCTGAGGCGTGAAAGGTTCCGCCAGGCCCCCACTCTTAGCCGGAGACTCGCTCCGTGATACCCGGGGTTCCGGGTTCGAAGCATCGGTGGTGTAGCATATTCGGGAACAGCTTCAGGAGGCTAACAATATTTAATTGACCATATCATGCCTTCAAGGAAGTCATATGGAACGGGGTGGGCTATTTCTCCCTCCATGACGGTCGTAATTAGAAATATCTGTCGAAGGTGTTCTATTCGCATATAATCATCTATGGCCGCAAGGGAACCATACTGAACAGGCTTCTCCCTTCAGCTCTGGCGGCAGACTAGGTCTATATATACACGAAAGCTACGCTTTCGTCTATCTATTATTATCACCCATTATCGTGCCCGTTCTCGTGATCGGGCAATCAACGGGTAGGTGAATATGTAGACCGCCGCATTATAGATGATCTAACCCCTGGCATCGGATATACGCATCTCCACTACCTTGGGTTATTCCGTATGACAAAAGTCATATTTGGTAATCCCGTTAGATTAACTAGAATGCCCGAGTTCTAATAGCTAGCGCTATAGGTTAGAGCTTGATATATATACTTTCAATACATGCGGATCATAAGTATTCAAACCTCGTGGATTTAACAGTATCGATCTGAGACGCTACCTAAGGTGAGTAGATCAATGCCATAATATATATTTACGATTGTCTCGCTGTAAAATGGACGCTTCAAAGTATTTCATCGCCAATGTAGCGGGTAAAAGGCTCGGGCTCAGTCCATTGCTTTGCAATACAGAGAACCTCCGGCCGTATAATATTGCTGTATGATCTGGACTATACCTTCACTCTCTTGAACATGATCTCTTTTGTTGGATCAGGCATCGTGACAATGCCCATATTTAAATTTGCATATCGCTCCGTGATATCATCTGGCATCTTGATATCGTACTCAAGCAGGATATACACAAGAATTAGCTTGATCTCGTTAGCGGCGAAGAAACGGCCAGGACTGTGCGACGTGTTAGTCAAGCACAGTAAAGGGTTGCAAGACGGAAGAAAACGGAATGATATTCTCACCACGCGTGTTTACCATAGCCGAAGGCCATAAATTCCTTAGTCGCCGCCACGAACTGATACTGTTCCTTGTTCTTGTAGTCGAGCAAGTCTATGGCTGTTCCTTTGCGCAAGTTCATGAAACGGTATGCGTCAAAGGTCTTCCGGTTTGTGTAAGTATATTTCAAGGAAGTTCTTCTGAATAGATGATGATCCCTACCTCAGGGTGCGAGTATAGGTGTGGATCTTGCACGATGTTAGCGTATGGAGACTCGATCATTGAACCTGCTGGTATATGAGTGCCATCGCTCATCGTGAATGACTTGTCGACATATCGCGCGAAACCGACTGTTGATTCCGTCAGTATGTAAAAAGGCAGTGTTTGCTTGACTTACTCAGAAACTCAGGGTTGGCTCGCTGTGATTCTTTCATAACGCTGTCAAGAAGCTTCATTTCGAAAAGTGCGCGCGTGGATAGCACACCGTCGTGAGCGTCAAGAACTGTCTTAATCTCCTTCCGCAGTTCGGCTACGATATTAGGATGAACGGCGATATCATATAATCTGCATGTGTTAGTGCGACTATACCACATAAGTAACGAAGTAACAAATTACATAGAAGTCGTTGTGCGAGTTGTCGTGTTGATGGCAGCCAGACTAAGGTTAAGTTGAATCAAAGATAACTCGTCGTCTCCGAGATTGTACTCTGCAGTCTTATTCATCATCCACTGTAGCATGTCGTCTGGGAGCTCCTTTCCATCCTTCATGGAAAGTCTCCTTTTTGTGATGACGGGTGCCAACCAGGCCCGAGCTTTGCGTCTGTGCTCCCGCAAGCTCTTGAGCTCGGGGATGAAGTACTGGCCCATGGGACGGGCCCAGGATTTCCACTGCTTCAACTTGCCGATCGCAGTGAATAGATCGACCGTGTATATAATAGCCGATGCCAGCCATTCTTCGGATCTGCAGAGCTCAGGCCCCAAGAAAATGTTGCCAGAAATAATTGCGACTATACGGAGAAGTTTTTGATAGACGACGGTTGAGGTCCAGTCCTCACAGGAACCCAGCTCACCGACTACGGTTATAGAGGCCTCTCGCGATAGGCGGTTATTAATACGATCTGTGAAGACGTTAGATTTTTGATTTAGTGACACAAATATGTATCCCTACTAAGACTATGAGTGAGGTCGTTGCGAATAATGTCAACGAGGAAGTCGGTGTGAGTCTGGTTGCCAGCGAGGCCAGTGTACTTGCTCTCATTCAACTAGTTCCATCAATGATGAGCCTATAGTAAGTTTGTGAGAGTCTTACCTTCTCGATAATTTTGTCATGGCTGACGTACTCGCTTGGGATACGGTTCGCCTCATCTAAAAGGCTACGTGGTAGTATAAATCTGTTCCCTAGAAAGAATTCAGAACCACATTCAGTAGTAAACTGTTATCGTTGATATATAAACCTACCATCCGTGCCGGTTATCTGGAACATCTTGTTCTTAAAATCTCTATAACCCTTTGCGTATAAGTCTTGCGGGCTGGAAATGAATGCCTCCCTTCTTCTTTTCGCGTTTCCTAATTCCTTTCCGACCAAGGGAACTTTATCCGTTGTATCAGGGGACAACAGGGTTCTTAGCCCAAATACGCTTGTGACGAGGAATAAAACATATAGAAATGCAGGAGCATAGTTTACTACAGAGCCTGAGACCTGGTCCATGTCTGAATTAGCTTAAAAAACGGAGACAACTGTAGAATTCTGACTTCGTAGAATTAGTACGACACTCGTTTTATTTTATAGTAGATCAGTGATTTATCTTCCTAATGCGAAATGACGGTTATTGCCAGAACCGAGATCCCGGCTCTCCAGCATTGGCACTTGGACCTTGCTCTCACCAACCTTAACAAGCATAATTCCCACAAGAGCTATCAAGCCGATAGACTTGACGAATGAATCCAACAAATGATTACTCCTAGCAACTAAAAATTAGACTAGTTATGCGTAGTACACCTTCGCCGAGCTTTTCGTTGTAAGCAGTGACTGGCCTCGGCGTAAGACCCCAGAAGAGGTGTGAGCATGGGTTCCCGCACCTGCGTAATCCGCTAAGCTGGGGACTGTTTTCTGAAATATTATTGGCCATGTAGAGTTCCGCATGACTGGCCCGTATTCACTGAACCTGCAACTATCGTCAAAGATTACGTGGTGGAGTAAAAAAGAAAATTATACCCTTTCACCCATCAGTGTTTGCGTCAAATGTAGCCATTTGGACCAACTTTGGTGTAATATCCCGGAACTGCCGACACTGCCGACATAATATCGCATTTTGCTCACTATAATGTAGATCTAGGTAGTATTAGAGCTTCACAGCGTGACTTATCAAAGGCGCGGAGCTTAATTCCGGTGCCGAACTTTTGTTGACATCTATTTCTTTTGAACCTTCATCCGCTGTATTAGGCTCTAAATGATTGGTTAGTAGCGATGGGACAGATAATGAGAGAATGGCATTCAGTTGGGCAGTTTCAAATCATCATTCGTTTCTGGATGGTCACTGAAGTTAATTTCCTTGTCTTGTAACTCGTTCCAATACTAAATGTTCCCACCAATTCCATCTTCAAGCGTTATATTCTCTCAGTGCTATTTGGGACTCTCTTTCTTGTTTGATTATTCTACCTACTCTAGAGACAATACTTCAAGTACGTAAGATATGTTTCTACCTTTTACCCATCGGCTCATTCAAGAATGAAACTTGAGCCATTATCGATATTCACATAATTTGGCGCCCTCCGCAACTCCTTATTCCGGGCGGTGATTTCTAGCTTCTTTACTTCTTCTAGTCCCGATTCGATAGTGCGGTATATGACGCTACCAAACCACCGAATAAGTCCCTGGTAAACTAGCTTTCCATCCGCAGTTCTAATCCAGTACTTTGGTTTGACTTGACTTTCGATTCTCAAGCCTCCGACCACGCCAAAAGTAGTACGCCAGCCAAATGCGAATGTGTCATGGAGTGGGAACAGCATCCCTAGTGTCGTGATTGGCGGCGTCATCTTGTGAATATAGGTTTGGATCGATGCCTGGCCGATATCTATACCGTGGGGCGAAATTAACAAGGCCTCATGGGTGGCAGGGGCTGATGACCAGATGATAGCTGTTGCGTAGTTGACCTCATGGTGTCCCACCAAGCGGACAATGCTGAGCCATTCTGGCAGCGCCGGGCCTGGATGGATGCTACTACGCCAGTCTCCCACGTCTTCTACAAGATCGTGTGTCTGGATTACAGTAGCAAAATAATCCCATCCTTGGATATCTGCAGCGGCCTCTTTCGCCGCGAACACGGGAATGCTTGCATCAAAGGTGCGCAAGCTGGGCTCATGCATGTGATCGGGGTAATAGAAGCTAACACAGATCGCATCTAATAGCGGCAAATCCGGCTTATCAGAGAGAGATACAATGCCCGAATCTCTAGCCGTGTCTTCTATCTGCCGAATTAAATCCTCAACATCGTTGCCGTTCTTGAATGTTGCTGCATTTGGCAGGTCAATCGTTGCTATCCATGATGCCAGCATAATTGCCGAGTCAAACAGCCATGGATCGGATACGATGTGGAAATACGTCTTCCCTGAGCTCTCTCGCTCATTCAGGGGGCGCGGGAAAGATATCAACAAAGAGTGATCATCATTCAGAGCTGTGAGGATTGGACGAAGAACACGCTCGGCGTTATTAAAATGCTTCTTCAAAAGGATAGATCTTTCAACCGACATGATGAAAACGATAATGGAGCTAAAAGACTACAAACAACTGAAATTGAAAGAGCGGATCTCAGCTCTGTTCATAGCTGTCACCAAAATAACTCATCTTTATCAGACATAACCCATGTCTCATCAACAAGCAACTCATGGAAACATTTCAGCATGGGTATTGCGTGAAATAGATTTACCCCATCTTTGAAAGCCGGTAGATAAACCTCATGACTGAATCCTACGCTTCTCCTCGACACCATCTTCTCGTATCCTTTATTTGGCGATTGTCTGTGCGTTCTTGAAACGTCGAACCAAGGCCACCAGTATGGCCAAGCCTCTTGAGCGCCAAGGCCGGTGCATCCGACACGAACTTGAGCACCAGGAATCTATCCACAGGTTCTGTTATGTGCAGGGTTCTGTGTGTATCATGGGACTTTGTATGCTAACACCTATCATGTCTAGCCAGGTTTCCGACAACTTGGCCCCATACACAAATGTAAGCAACGTCATTATCGAAAGCGTTACGCCATATGATGTGGATTCAGAACTTGTCGAGCATAGCTTGAGAAACGACTTGGGCTAAAAGTCATGGGAGTCATCTACGTGTGAGGCCCGCCATGTGAAGATCTGTCAAGCTCTGTGGAGGCTCCTAGATAAGGGCTTCAGACACCTATTGGTCGGCGACTAGGTATCATGATGGCAAGGCTGTCTTAGATCTGGCCGGATCGAGCTCAACAGATGAGGGGTTAGGTAGCCGATCCAGGCGAAGCATGTGTATAAGCAGAAGTCAAATGTCAGGGTCGTATTCCATTCTGAAAGAGGAAACCAAGGAACTTACAGGGCAAAAGAAAAATTTACAAGTGAAGCTGAATCTATTCCAAGCCTCTGAATATGAACCCTTGTCATATATGTGAGTCACGGGGATATACAAAAGAACAATAGAGCAGGGACGGCCGAAGTTCGCCTTTAAAGATCACTTTCGGAACGCGAAACCTATTCTGTTCATATATCCCCCCTCTAGTATAGATCGCGCCTCTCAGACTAGAACCAAAGTTCTAGCGTATTTGAAAACAATCATGCTCGAACAAATCCCAAGCGTTGTGTTATATGGTGCACTCACCTTGACAATTTATTTTGTCCAAGACACCGCTAGATCCGTAAGCATATCATGGGGCACTGTTTCTCCTCTAAGTCATTCTGAGAATTCTAACAACCGGGCTTCTCAAGTTATGCTATGAGGTATTTAGGTATTTGAGAAAACGGATTGAGGCCTGGAGGTACCTCTTCCGGGGAGCAGATATGATTACAGCAAAATACAAACAGGTGACACGACCTAGAGATTTCATCTGCCACCAACTCGTATGCTAATATCTATAGGCTGATGGCAAAGCTTTCGAAGTACCCGGCCCGGACCATAACCATATCTTCATTAGCTCAAATAAGCACATGAATGAGATTCGCAAAGCAGGCGCCGATGAGCTTTCATTATTTGGCGCAACCAAGCAAGTAAGTGCTTTGTCAACCTTTCAACGTACTTTTTTAAAACTTGACAGATGTTTCAACCTGCATATACTATGCTCGGTCATAACTGGCTTGACGAAAGAGGAGCAGAAGGTATCGGATATGTCCGGGCTGTCGGTACCCTCTTCCCCAGGCAGCTTCTTACTATCATGCCCGATATGCAAAGAATTGTTCGACAATCGTTTGAGGCGTTTTCTGAGGCGAATAATTCTCATGACAGTAGGTAAACCCATTTCAGCGGATTGAGCGAGACTGATTAGTCAGTAAATTGGAACCTACCCGCATACGCACTGAACAAGAAAGTGCTATGTAAATTGAACGGGTTCTGCTTCTTCGGTGATGAACTTGGTAAGTTACAACTCAGCTCGCCTTGGTGATGAAACGGTTGACTGATAAGTTAGCACAAAACGAGCTTTTCATGAAGAAGATATTCGAATACAATGAACTAGTCATTTCTGCAGCGGAAGTCTTAAGAGTCATGCCAGAATTCTTGAAGAGGTATGTTGACCTCCCCTGACATGCCAGCAGTAAGATGAGATTTATCGTGTAGGATCATCGGCCCATATGTCGGAAGACATACAAGCGTACAGGACAAGGTATTCAATATGATCAACGATGTTGTTGCACGTCGAATGGAAGAGAAGAAGCTCGTGGAGTCTGGGGAGATTTCCACATCGCTCCCAGTGCGCCATTCTTTCATACTTGTATTTAACTTCTAGCTGACAAGACCAATACAGAATGATATGATACAATGGATTATCGACACTGCTCCTCCCAAGCTAGGATGGAGTTCCCGTCGTATCACTTATGAGATTATTGCGATCTGGTTCGGTTCCGTTCACGCTTTGTCTGCGGTAAGTAATAACCCGTGTTGGATACCCCAGACCTCTTTCTAACAGATTTCTACTTTAGACTGCCACTTACGTGATGTTTGACTTGTGTGCGCACCCTGAATACGTAGAACCACTTCGCGAAGAAGTAGAAAGCTCTGAATTTGACGAGTTCATGCGGACAACGAAAGGCCTACCCCTTCTAGACAGTTTCATCAAAGAGTCTTCGCGCCTCAGTCCCATCGAAGCGAGTAGGTACTCACCATTTCCAATCAATCGAGTCATTCTGATATGGTTCTAGTGTCGGGCCGACGGCAGGCCCTCAAAGATTTCGCCTTTTCAGATGGGACAAAGATTAAAAAGGGCGATTGGGCATGTGTTCCAGCAAAAGCTATGCTTAATGACGAATCATACTTCCCCGGCGCCAACAAGTTTGAGGGGTTCCGATTTGCGCCCCGCGATAAGATTCCCAAAAATATAAAAACGACCTTCCAGCCCGAAGGCCCGTCTAGATACTCAGACCTTTCTGAAAACTATCATGCGTGGGGTATTGGAGGAATCGTATGGTAAGTGAGCATTCAATCATGTCATTGCAGATATACCGGCTCACAGCAATTATAGCCCTGGTAGATTCTATGCTGCTGTAGCCACCAAATTGATCATGGCGCATATTCTCAAAGGTTTCAACTGCAGTCTTTTGGACCAGAAAATGGAGAGATCAAGCACTTGGAGATCTTATGTTCTTCCAAGGGAGGATGTACTCATACGCTTTTCTCCTCGCAAGCGAGAACTATACTAAATAGCCAATCTAAACTCTTTCCTATCTGTAAGCAGGTTATTCATTATTGGTTCCAAGGTTGTTATATATTAGTAAGTATATGATGAGAATGAAAGAGGTTAAGGACAACACCAGAGCAAATTTGATGTTTTGTATGAGCTTCATTACGACATCACGTATTGATGTAGTGCGAGTGGTTCTTCAAAGGGGGAAAGGAAAGGAGCCTGCAAAAAGGGAGAACCGGCAACCTAGCTATCTACGATATATTCAGTTAATTTAATTATCTTTTTTTCGACCAAGCAGGTTCTTATTTATCTAAGTCATATCAGGTAACCTTAGATGCGTATGGGTAAGCTGGCCCCTGACTAGGGCTCAGGCAGTCAATCAGTTCAGCATTGAAGCGTTGCGGGAGGAAGAGCAATCGGACAACTTAGCCACCTACTTCTCACCTCGCTACTTTCATTTAGTTTTAGCCTTGGGCGTGTGCAAGTTCTCTGGCTTGGGTCCGAAAGCAGGTAAGTTTCCCTATCACTATGTTTTGTATCAGTACAAGAGGTATGTTATAAAACAAAAACAGAACATTTTCTTTGTGCATTTTCGTGTCTATCGAAGCCCCAGCAATGTGTTTATATTCACGATCATGCAACAAGCTTATTGCATTAAAACGAAACTAGCGGACGCCCCGGTGCATATATAAGTGTTCTCTACACCCGGACCTAATTCCTCAATCCTCACACCAGCACTTAATTCCTCCAAACTAACCAATCCTAACTACTAACTACTAACCAATCAAGCTTACTAACTAAACATGTCTTACTCTACAGCCTTGATCATCAGCATTCTCAGTGCGCTCGCATTGGGCGCCCCTATAAATGAAACCAGCCCGGCAAACATGACAACCGTTCCCGGAAATACCACATCTACCATGCCACCATTCCCCACCAATACAATTCATATCGGCGGCCATGATAGCGGTTATAATCTCACCGCTAAACAGCTCGCTGGTATCATTGTGGGGGCCCTCCTTGCCTGGATTCCCGTGGGGCTCTTGATCTGGGTAATCTTAATGTGCTTTGGGTGTGTAGGAAGACGACCTGGCCATCGGGAGTGGTAAGCATCATTCTTCACTTTCCAGTTCCCTTTCATTAAAGCCCAGGGGCTACAAAAATAGTTGAAAAAAAGGAAGAGGCTTCGATGTTCACCTATCTCTAGGGAGGTTCACTTCATCAAGAAAATCTTGAACTTACACGTACCAGTTAGCCTCCAATCTTTTGTTGTATTTATGGTTTTTTAGTTAATACAATTGCGTTCTATTTAATAAAGAGATTGTCCAGTAAATTCAGTGATAAGCTCTAGTCGTAGATGCATATAAGTCAGTATTCCTCTTGGACTAGGGCCCTGAAGGCATGTAAGTTACCTCGGGCTTTTCACTACTCTGGTTCTTCATGCACATCACTAAGTATTAAATAAACGGTGATGGCTATGTAAATTGGTTCGGGAATGCCTATTGAAAGTCGACGTCTATATCGAGATTTATATACTCCTTTCTCATGAACGCTGCTTTAAAGATCGACGTAGATGCAGCTATAGATACCATTACTTAATCATGCCATTGAGAAATACTAACTCCTTTCGAAATACTAATCTGTGTGATTTATAAATCCTCTTTGCGTAGCTGAGAAAGTGACTTTCAGACAGCAGTATCAAAGTTTTCCGAGAATCTAGCACACGAGCTTACCTACAGAGCCAGCACGTACAAGCATGGGTATACAGGGAACCTTAGGAATCTACCTTATTTACAGCTGCAGTTTTATGACACCAAGTCGCATCAGTGCGAATTGGGGAACTTATTTATAAAGTGCTATGCAAACTATGTGACTTGAGATCGCTTTTCCATCCCTTTGCAAGAAGTGTTGATACAAGTCAAGAAGATCAAATTCAAAAGCACGAGAGCAACGACACCAAAGGTGTCCCACCACTACGTGCGATGCAAACGCCGTACGAAGCAACGCATGACCCAGCACACGAAGCTTGGAAATGCTAACACCTTATATGCGCCCTATCCTCCTCCTTGCACATGTACCAAACGCCTGCCTGTCTTGCCGGGGTATATGATGAACGCAAATGTATACCTCCGAGAACCGGTTAGGAAATCCTATATTTTACCGCAACGCCTGAACCTTCGTGTGCGCGTGCCGTGAGGTGCCATCCATTGATGCTGAACGAAAGAAATGGGCCCCGAACGTGGGTGGTATGACTTGGGAATATGTACATGAAGTGAAACCGAAACGGTCTTAATGAATGAGTATGGTGGTTAATGTGGCTTATCCTACCTTGCATTAGAGACGAAAGAGGCCTCGTCGAGCATGGCCAGTGACGCGTGCGGCTCGGACTTTGAGAAATCCCTGAACAGATGTGACCGGAACGAACGACGTCGGAAACGGAATCACAGACGAGGTCACGGTTGTTGTCGGCACAGTTGTCACCGTTACTGTCGCAGTCTCAGAAGTAGACGTCTGCGTAGGAGTAGGATATTGATCGTCTTTGCCAGCGGTCATAGTAACGGTGTAGAACTGGGTGACAGTTTCCGGCGCCGCAGTAACAGTGACAGTCTCGGTGTGGCCATGATGGTGGCCTTTGCCTTTTGTGGTAGAGGTGGTCGGATCGGATGAGCCAGTGGCCTCACCGAGACCGGTAGGCGCGGGGGGGCTGCTGGTACCGATGCCGAGAGCCGTCGCCTCGACGAGGTTGTGTACTTGAGAAGAGATGGCCGCGCTTGCGATGTTATTGTTGTTACTGAACTTGATGCCTTTTTGACCGTTCACTGAAGCGCCTTTGACTGAACCTTGGAGATTGATCTGTGCGCACGTGGTGTAGATTTCGGTCACGTTCTCCGTGTCGGAAATGATTCTGGGCCAATCCCATACCCACATCAGTGTATATGTGCCTTGGGAGGGCAAGTCTGTCGGCAACTGGATATCGGTTTGACAGGACAATTGATCGACGCCGTATTTAGCCTTTCGCTCTTGTGCAATGGCTGCCGCTGGGTTGGCTTGGTAGCATTGGCCATCGTCAAAGTAGTGAGTGGCGAGCAGCTTGCCCTTCCCATTTCCACCCTTGCCGTCGACAGTCCAGGCATTCAATACGTCATTGATGCCATCGGAATCTTCATGTTGAGAGGTGCCGTAGACGTATACATTGCCGCCACGATACGGTCTTGGGGTTAGGTCGGGCTGTGTGACGTGACCATTCTCTTGATATTGTAGCGCGATGTAGTCGCCGGCAGAAGCTTGCAGAGGAGGGTACTTGGTAGTATCACTAGATGACAGCGGTTTGCAGAGGGCTGGGTTTGTCGAGGTATCTAATATCTTGGTCTGGTGCGCGTCGTCTGTCACTCCTTGGGCCCTAGCGAGGTAGCCGATGGGATAACCTGGATCCCCGGTGAAGGCCCCATTGGAGTTGATGTGGTAAAGGTACTCAACCCAGGTATGGGCATTGACGGTTGGCGCTGCGGCCAGCAGCGAGATGGCGGCGACAGTTACGCCCCTGAGACTCATTTTTGGGGAATGAAAGAAGGGAGGTGATGCGTTGATAATATTGGCTCAAGGCCTCGCCCGCGAGACTGAGGTGGGAAATGAAAGGATGAGAAAAGGGTTGGTGCAACTTAATACCGTATGTGCAACTGTTGGTACTGAAGTTCTGAAGTGACCCAATGTTGAGATGGCGTGGGACAGTACAACAGGCGGAAACAAGGAGGTAGAAGAAGAGAACAAACTTGTTGTGGCTTGTGCCCAAATCTATTAAAAACTGTAATGTGCGAAGAAGGGATCGAGAAGAATATGGAAATAAATGAAGATGTTTGCGAATTAGACGCGCGGCATCGACCGTTTAGTTAGACTAGTGGAATAAGAAAAGTAATAAGAGAAATGGAGTTTCTTTGTGCAGGTCTAAACTTGTATGGCAATGTCGCCAAACAAGAGAAGTTTTTGAACAAGGAACGATAGTGAATCAGCCGACCTGTTTACTCTGCGCTACGTCGAAGGACGAGGGGGCGTAGAAACAATGGCTAAGGTGGCACAAGAAGAAAGAAGTGTGTTATGTCTTGGCTTGATAGGGAGTGCGCGCGTGTAAGTAAGTGTGTGGTGCAACGGAGGGGTGGTGTATAAGAACCGAGATGCCAAGAACAAGAGCTGCACCAGGATGCCGAGAGGGTGACTGACGGGCAACCTAATATGCTGGATGTTACAGGGACTTGGCGATCAATCATGAACATGAGCATAGAAGCGGGATCTAGCTGCGGTGAGCCGACTTCTTATTGTCGTAGAGTCTAGAACTCTCTTCTTAGTTTAGGTCCGGTTTACGGTCAGTCCTCACCGTCATGCCCAGCCACTCCGACACATCTCGGAACAACAAGAGAAAATGACAAATTCAGAGGCGCGAGATTAGGTGCACTTCATTCCGATAGAAGGCCAGAAGTCGGCCTTACACGCCTCGGTTAGCTATATGAAATCAGTGTCATGACGCCGTTGGGTTGCGGGTCTCGTCTCTCCCGGGTCTGGTATTCGCCAACATGGCCATTATTATCGTGGTTTCTAGTCAGGGCTTTCTCTTGAAAGTGGATGTTGTGGGTCACGGTGACTACAGCATCCTGTGCTACCAAATGCACGATGGGCTAAAAATGTTTCTTAGTGAAATGGGTCGTTTGAGGGAGATGGATATGCGCGCCAGCGGTTCGAGCTGGGTCTGTAGTTTTGGTGTTGTGAAGTCGTCGACGTTTTGCGGTAGAGCGGTTTGCTGTGCGGGGAGACAAAGCCGGAGCCAACCCAAATTCAGCCTTAAGAAGCGCTGATTGGCCACCAACCGCCCGAGATGCAACAGTTTGCAGGGGGTCATCAGGGGCCCTGCGCGGGTAGCTCGAAGTATCTACCTACCCGCGCACGGGCCCGTTTGCATATCCTTTTAGAAGTTACTTTCCCGCTCAAGTTCTATGCATATATACATGCTTCATCGAGATCACCAAGCCGTTGCAAGGGCTTCAACTGTACATAGTACATGTGTACCTGCATCTTCTCCACAATTAGCCTTTCTTTGTCCCACTTCTGCCACCTTTAATTCGTTGTCGCGCCCAATTCTATTCAACTCTCTTTCTCCGCCAACCATTTCTCGTCGCTACACATCAGTTGTAACCAGCGCAAGTGGACCAGGGCTACTTGACGCCCATCGAATGGTGGCGGCTATTGCTTATGGCCACATTTGATGGCCATATCCGCTCTTTGGTGCATCAAATTTCAATCATCATAAGCAACTATATTGGTTTAGAAGGTCAGCAATTCTAACATCTTGGCCTACTAGACAGACGCATCCGAAACCCCAGAGCCATACAGATCCGCGCGCCTACGCCAGATGAGAAACATCGGGTTAGCGAAAACGACGAGAATCAGCTCTTGCTCCTTCATTTACCCCACTAGGGCGTCAATTGAAATGATAGCGCTTCAAGACAGTTCTACACGGTGTCTCTTCTTTCAATTATAAGGCCTGGCTTTCTATTATTTTCAAAGAAAGATCTTTGACCGTTCCTTGTCACCATCTTTCATGCCTTAGATATCCCAATCGTCTTTATAGAGAGCTAGACCGTCTGTATTGTTTCAAGAAGAGGTCCAGTTTAGGCTGATCGCGTTGGGGTAGCACTCACTGATCGATATCTTGCGTCTGATCTTCCTTGCATCATCTGATGCAAGCACCACCCTACCTCTTCTATCGCAAACGTGCTAAACATCTTGGTAATGTCAATCTAGTTCATGCGATAAGCGAGGTCTGATGCAACCGAACTAGAACTAAATTCAGCCTTACCTCTGAACCAATGACTCTTAAAACATCGGCCGACCAGCTCGAATATCCTGCCACCTAAGCTGGGTTCATTAGCCCGTTCCTCGCCACCCAACGTAGGCCAAACGTACATATCCCTGAATCACAGTCACTTACGCGTACATTTCCGATCTGTTTGAATGGTTATTAACTGACATCAGTATATTCGTAACCCCTCATCGGAATTGACTGCCCTTCGCGTTCGCGACACTTGTTGTTTCAGAATGACAGTGATCGCCGCCTGGGTTCTAGCTATCATTCCTTGCCTACGAGCCGCTATCGAGCCACCCCGGACGATCATTGTTTCCGGCAATGTGTTCCCTGCCATTGAACTCGTTCTGTTAGTCTATTTCTGTTGAGCTAGCTGTCCATGGGGAGTTCTTACCGTTCAAGTCATCTCAAAACAAGAGTATTACGGAAGCTTACGTCTATTCGAAGCTGATTCTCCGAAGTTGTGACTACAATCATTGTTCTGGTGTTCTTACATCCCGTATAAGGCTCCGAGCTCCAGGTCTGACCACAAGATCGTTTTATCTTTCGGTCACATTAACAGCGGCGAAAGATCGGTATCAAGGTAATTTTGAATATCAGATGTGCGTATAGTTAATAATGTCAGGCCTCTGAAGAGAGCTTTTTCTCCCCATTCTCTATTCTTGCCGTAAGCTTAATATGACAATCTCCATCTCCTGACATTCCGATGCTTTCATTTCGGACACGATGCCTTTATCTGCCTCATTACTCTACATCCTTGTCAACGTATCGGCCATCGACACCTCGGCTTCCCGTATGACTTGACAAGGGTCCACCGGATGCTTCGCGGCGTGTAGACTGTCCTCGACCATTGTGGCCTTCTTCATGACATCCAGGGACTTCCTCCCTGTCTCCTTGGGATAGGTGGTCTTCATTTCTTCTATTGGAAAGGCCTTGATCTTCGCGTTCGCCCGTCTCGATTCGGTGATGAGAGAGATGAGATATATTGTGGCTGTGATGATGCTCATGTCTTCGATTACGATCTATAGAGAATCTCCGGTCTTGGGGTGATCTGCTTCGGTCATGGCGTTCACGCCGAGGTCTTCTGTCCTCGTCAACATCATCATAGAAGTTGACGGAGAAATTGTCAGAACTCTTGAATGGACGAATGCTGTGTAACAACTCATGTGTATCGGGGGAATTGCGTCTCTCAGATTTGATTCGAGGGGTGGACCTTTTCGGAGAAAATATTCGGCGCGGAGGTGACAGATCACGAATATCGCGTCTGTCTCGAAAGTTGCCACGCTTGGGGTACGGTAAATCGCCGTCAAAGCCTCGAGAGCACGGGCGTGTAAACTCCCTATCTTCTTCCTTTTGTGACCACGCCTGTTGACCCAGAGTAGATCGATTAGCCGCATCAGACAGCGTAAGATTCGTCCTGTATAGATCAGGGACTCGTAGCTTAGCTTCTTCTGTAGGATTCCCCACGTGAGCATAGCTCCATAGCTCGGGAGAATGTTTTCGGGCCTCTTGCCTCGCAAATTGGGACGAGTACGGCAGTTCGATAACCTGTGACCTATGCCACTTAGTGCCGGCCCGCGCGAGCTCATTCCTGATCACCTTGCCCAATTTCATCATGCTCTTGACCGGGGGCTTTCTCTGGCGATTAAATACTAGATAGATGAAGTCTTCTTCGCCCTTCTTGCGCTGCGGGCAGGCTTCGTACATATGTTTAGTGCTGTCACATTTCGGACAAGCCTCCATCCAGCCGCTTTTGCCTGTCTTGACACAAAAGGCTGCTTTGTGGTTTTGAGCACCACAATTTCCGCAAACCTTTGAGTCAATGATCTCATGGCCCTTTTGACCATCCTTTGGCTTCTTCGGTCTGAGAGCTGAGTCCACCTCTTCCTCGTCCGCAACATGTCTCTTGTTGCCAAGAGTAGTTGCATCGATGGCGGAATTCTCGTTGCTAAAAGACAACTCGAACCGAACTCCCGCCGGGAGTATTGGGAACATTGCCTGAATCTGCTCCTTGCTGCCTGTAATGCTTATAGTACGAGACCGGTCACTAATACCTATCGTACCTATGGTGCCTGCGTTGGCGCTTTGAATAGCATCCAACCCATTAGGCCTAGCACCAGTGTTGTCAGGACGTCCGCCATGGCCGCCATGACTTCCACGACCTCCACGAACTCTATAATCTCCTTGAGCGCCACAATAAATCTGACGTCTTTGATCCATACCTGTATATAGCTAGAGACTAGCGCACAAAGGCGTTTAGACCTCTTCGCGCAACAAGAGAGTTAATACGTACTCCCAGCTGAAATCCCAGCAGATAATCCTTGTTCTTCGATGAGGAACTTGATGTTTCTCTTTCCAAGGTAATACGAGTGTGGTTTTTGGCGGTTCGGGTTAATGCAGAAAGAGAAAAAGAGTGATTGAGAAGCGGGGTCTAAATATTCTTTCAGACGCGTAAACTGTCGTCCACGAGTACTGATACCTTGGTACATGGAAACGTAGTAGTTCTGCGGGCCTTTGATTGATATAACAACCGGAAGCCAGTGATGTGACCGATCGCTAACTAGCCATTCAGCAAGTGAATTGTAGGTCAACTGTTTAACCTGCATCCAGTCAGCTAACCTGAATTCTCGTTGATGAATTCTTTCAATAAATGCGAAAACCTAATATTTTTAAAGGGCTTTACGTTCGAATACCAGTATCGCCAGCTGTGTGACACCTTGTTACCTATCATATTCATTCATTTGACTTGGTCTCACAATCATGTCTCCGATTTCGTTATATCCAGAACAAAGGGCATGTATGTACATAACTGAAGACTGGCGCACAAAGATGGAAAGCTTTCGCACAACAACAACGTTCACATATACCCTATACTAGAGATATTCATAGGCCGGAAGGGTATTCTCTCTTCAATGCATGTAGTCAAAGTAAAGTATGGGGGCCTCATATAACGCAGGTCTAAATATACTTGCAATTCCGGCTTGAAGTTAGCTATAAGTGAGTCTTTATACTAGTCTATTGTAGGTGCCGCCTCCCATTGTACTGGCATCTGTTAGCAATCTCCTGATTTCCTGGATGAAGATCCCTTGTTTATCCCAGTCTGGGCTGGAACTATCGACAAAATGGAGCATATTCCCGAACCCCTTTTCAATGCACGTCAAACACTGAATAACCAGCCGAGAGTAAGCTTCACCCATATCGTATGCTAACCGATATCCTGCAAGAGCGATAAATACGCCTTGCTCTATCTGAGAATCCGACATAGTTCTCCTGATAGTATCATTGGCGGCTCTCCAACGGGTCTTTGCGTCCTGGAGCATTTGAGATAAGTTTAGGTCGTCGATGAAAGATTCCCATAGTCTAATCTCGAGCAGACATACTCTGAGGCTGCATATATCGTGTCCGATGTTATATCTCGCCTCCGCTACACTGCCGGGAGCCGCTTGGCATTCTGGATACTGATACATGGCCCTGATTCAATCGATGTATGCTTCATAATGCGAAGCCAATCAGTTGTACGGGTGCATTGCCAATCTGTTAGAAAATCAGCCCTAATGATAACAGGATGCCGGGATACGGGCGAGCCATCGGGAGCAAGCTCGAAGAGCAGTATTGACTCGGGCTTGTGTAATAGGTTCTGAAGGTGAAAGTGATATACAGCGCTACTAATCTCCGTGGGAGGATGAAGCGACAGCTTCGAGGCATTGGCGGTCTAGGTTGATTCACAGGGAAGAATTATTGCGGGACGACTTGAGGTTTGTTCAACCTTCGGGGTAGGGAAAGACGATAAACCCTGCGAGCTCCAGAAGCCCAGCTGATATTAGAGACGGTATACAAAGTCAACAACTTTCTGGTAGGAGATATTCGCTTTCTCTTCGATAATGCAAGTTCCTGATCCCTTCGGGCTTAGAGTCGCGAACGAGATTCTCTAACCTAGTGCTCCGTCTTATCAAACAGAATTAGCTGGGACTGAACTGCAGCTGGGATTACAAAGATCTGGAAGCCAGTAGAACGACTAAGTCTTTCGGTTTTGGTACAATGGTTTCAATATCATCGTTACTCTTTCGAGCAGACCGGACGGCTTTCTTGGTCGTCTTGGCATTGAGTCCGACCGAGCCCAGACTGTCAAGTTATTTCTCGATATTTAGGAGAGAGCTGCGATGCGACTCGGTGGCCTCGCTAGTTATATTCACCATTGTATAGTTCATTATCTCCAGTTCTTAGATATGCTAACATAACTGCTAAGATCATCCCTCTTTGCCTGTTACCACTGTTATCTTTACCGCTGTGATGAATCTGAAAGGTCGAGAGTTCTCCTTCGACCCATATATCTAGTAGCTTTTTCTCGTACTCGTCACAGCTCTCCACGTTGATAACATAGTTTCCAGGCTCTGTGGGAAACGATCTGCTCCAAGTCTTCCGTAATCGACACCAAAGCGAGTTAGGTGGGGGCACTATGAGGTGACATTGACCGTCCCTGAACTTTGCGCCTTTCATCATCTTGGACGGCTCTATAGCCCTTGAATCTCCGAGGAGAAGCTGAACAGTGAAGTGTAGGGTCTCGCAAGACTCGAATTTGACTGGCAGAGGATATGTTTTCGGCCCATGAAGCCAGAAGTGCCGACACGGTTTCCTGTAGTGAGAACCAGCGAGCCAGTATCTCTTCGACATCGAATCTTTGATGTCTGTTTTAGAAGCCCCTATGTAAGGAAAATGGTTTCCGTTATTAGTATCAAGGTCTAATGAGAAAAGGGATATAGGAGGGGAGAGAAAAAGAGAAGCTAGGGGGGGGATCCATACCAGAAGAACTTTCCTGCCCGTCAATTTTCACTTTACTCTCTTTCGGTCGAGGATTCCAGAAATTACCATCATCAAATTCCAAGAACTTCTCGAGTTTCGACATCATCCACGCCAGTGGGAAGTGTGCTAGGCCCTCGCCCCGCTTCCCCCCGCCGATGTCAGAATGATAGCCCATGAACCAACACTGCTGTAAGCGAGGTATCGTGTTCTCCTCCTGCTGTCCTCCTCCTCCTCCCCCCTTCCTGGAAGCTTCCAGACAATAGGACAAAAAGGAAGTCGGTGTTCATGGAGCGAGAGCGCCTGGATAGCGTGGTCGATACCGTTGCATAGATCCGAGTCGACGAAATTTAGCTTGCGCGAATTCCAGCGTCTGAGGATACTTAGGTGCGTCGAGACGTGGCCGAGGGAGGCGACAGTGTCCCAGACAGCGCAGACCTTTACATGAACGCCTCGGTGCACGTATTTAGAATTGGTGAGAATCGACTGTAGATCTCTCTCAAACTCTTCTCGATCCTTCTCGTTCTCGGTCTTTCCATTCCCATCGGGGTGGGTTGAAGACGACGAACTCGATGAGGTTACCGCTGGAACATGCGGGGACGAAGTCGCTGTCTCACGGAGGAGATTACGGAAATCATCATTGTTATGTTGCCATAGGTCATAAATATATGGCAGGTAGTGAATACCCATCTTCGTCAAAATTCCAATCTTGTTGATAAGGTCTGCAACACATCTAGCAACGAACGCGCCTCTAGAGAATCCAATCAAGAGTATCTCGGATTCTCCCCCCGTCGCATCGTCGCCCACATAGTTGTGGCAGATAAAGTTGTATGCCTCTTTGATCTTCTCGCCAATACCTGTGGATCACGACTATTAGTCAAGGGGGACGCAAAGAAAGAAAATAAAAAGATTACATACCGATGCCAGTACCCTGAAGATATGTGTTTACCGGGTTTCCAACTGATGTCCCGATACCCGACACGTACCCGACTATCTGTGGACATCCAGCGGAATCTCGGGCCTTGATGCAGCGAGAGAGGCGAAGAACATTGGTGTATGGATTCAAGTCATTTCCCTTGATCGCTGAGTGGGCAGTGCCGTCGCAGCAGACAATGATTTTTCTGCGAGGCGCTTGACCTCCCATCTTGTGGGAAGACTTTGTCTAGTTGTTGTCGTCGTCTCTCCCTCGACAGCCTTGATGCCGGGACCTATTGGAAAATCTGACCAGTAGATATAGCTTGGACTAGACCCAGCTTTCGGGAGGGTGCTTTGCCAATATGTACTGTACTTTATCACCCACCAATACCCTATTTCCCACGTTCTAGCTTGGTATCCAAGTATGCACTCCATAGTCTACCGAAGTACCATTATGCAATGATATCCCTGTACAGGCTTCCAGCAGTTCCAGGGAAATCAATTCTTTGGTTTACGATGCAATAGAACAAAAGCCACAATGGAACAGTCCCGGTGATACCGAATTTCGTATTGAGAGAGATATTTCATACAAAACTCAACGTGAGCTATGCTATGGGTATTAGCTGAATGGTATGTGCCCTCGTCGACTAAACCGCCGCTTCCCAATGAGGAAAGTAGGCCGGTCTATACCAATAAACAGAAAGAGAAAAAGGCTCTAGGACTAATAATGTATGTCACGCAATGGGATGGAGCTGTCTGTAAGATAATGACATGCCAGCGGTGCTGATCTCTTCCTAGGAATTATGTCTTATGTCATAGCTACCTTCACATAAACACCGCATGTATTCCGTACATTGAGGAGGTCTAGGTAAGGGTCCCTGAACCCCATGTATCTGTCTCAGCTTATATGCAAACCGTCAATGGCACCCCGCAACCTCTACACTTGATTAACCTATTCCCTGTTTGCTTTTATTATATTTTGTCGTTATTATTTATCTCTTTAGGCAGTTACGCTCGCTTTCCAATTTCGAAGTTGGGGGCTGACAGACAGACGGGTTGCCTCGCTACGAAAACTAGCCGAAAGAGCAAAAGCTGAACTTTTGTCAGAATAAGCGAGCCATCCCCCCAAGGCTCAGCACGGGATGACACTGGAGCCATCCATTTCCCCTGCCTTATCTTTACTAACTTGGATTGCTCACAACTCTAGTATGGCTTCAATTCAGCCTCCATTTAAGCGACCCTTGCTCATCAGGTAGCGGAGACGTATGTCGTGGAGCCCTACTCTAATGATTCACTTGACGAGGCTCCGCGCTGACAATTATAATTCCATGGCGTGGCATATCAGTCATACCTGTGGGTCAGCGCATGTGTCTAGCCTGCCTAACCGTACAAGAAGGGGAAAGATTAAGCGGGTGAAGCCAACATGGACCTTAGAAAAGCCAGCTACTGAAGAGTATTGTATTGCAACGCTCCAGCTGCAAGTAGGGTAGGACCAAATGGCTCTTATGTGAAGTTAATTTGGTTAATCCACCACTAGAAGCACGACACGAACCTTGGAGCTTGCCAATTATCTCTGGGGCTAGATTATGCGACAACAAGGTATAGAATGATGCAGTGCATATCGGACTGTTGTCCCCTATAGTTTATATGATCAGAAGCGAAGTTCTGACAAAAAAGTAGATTGGGCATTAGGACCCCCGCTTAATAGTTCTAAAGGTTTTCAGCTTCTATTTGAGAACCGTATATTATCAATCTGATTGGTTTCAGCTTCGGTCGATAATCGTTCTGCCCCAATTCGATATGTGCCTCCCCTCGGCTATGGAATCTTGGTAGCCTCCGTCCAACCCAATCCTTGGGCCTAATTGTTTTTGGATCCGTGAGACCTTAAGTTATACAAACCCCGTATAAGGTCATTTTAGGCCTTACGACCACGGCTTTGGTACGTTCTCTCCTATTAAGTTTGAACATCACGCTGAAAAGCTCCACGATAAATCGCATTTTTCTCGAAGCTCAACAACACAATATCCCTATTAGTGACTCTTTCTTGCAGACTCCACGGTCAACCAATCTAACTTAATGTCATCTAACCAGTCCCCGGCGACAGGACAGTCAAGCGCCAACCCGATCTCTCAACGCCCGTCCTCGAGACATTGTCATTTAAAGCCTGGGCTCCGCGCAAAAATTCCTATCGCAGAGTGCGTCTGACTTGCTTTAATTCATGGAGTCATGTTGTGTCCAAGTTGCAGCGCGGAGATCTTGTCTGATTCTCGCCCAGTACCACCAACGGGGAAGCAACTGATATCTTTAAGTGCTGACTACAGCATAGTATTGTACTCGTCGGAGACATCTCTAAACCCTCATCCACAGAAATCTGGGGAAATAAAGACGGTTTTTTCTGGCCGGGGACAATACCAAGCGTTAATATTGACGAGTTCATCTACGCTACGAACGATGGCGCCACCAAAAAGACCCGAGCGGAAGCTGTCAAAGATCTAGAGGCGGATATATCCGAGGAAACACTCCAGGATCTATCTAGCCAGCTGGAAAAATTAGTTATTGATACTGGAAAGAAAAAGAGGGTGATATTAGTCGGCTATGGGTATGGCGGTCTTTTGTGCGAGCGAGTATGAATGCCAATATTTCATGCATCCCGCCAATTGATTTTTTTTCGTTGTAGTCCTCGTACTAGAGGGCGCTGGTCATACTGATAGTTTTGCTAGGTCATCGTAGATATCAAACAAGAATCGCCGGCGAGCGGTGTCATTAAAGGGCTGGTGTTGTTTGGAACGCCACATTTCGTGCAGGGACTGAAGCAGTGGTCCCGTATTGTTGTCGAAACAACAGCGCGACCAGGCGTTACAACTATGAGAGACAACATCGGGAGAGCGTTCAGCCGAGGCAGGGCCCCTTCTGGAGAGCTGGCGGAGCTGGAAAAGCATTTCGGCCAAATCGCAAAAATGCAAAGCTCTTTCTTCGACATGACAAGGAAGGGAGGATGGGGTGCTCAAATCGCGTCCTGCTTCCCAGTGCCGTCCACTTCGAGTTCTCAGCAAAGACTAGTAAGTGTTCGACCAACCTTAAATGACCAGGGCATCGTGCCTCTTCATACCAGTGATGCTAATTTAACGACCAGACTATATCGCCCGAATGGAGTGCTATCCCCCACGCCATGCCTGTCATCATCCGCAAGCCATATCTAGGAATGACGGCGTTTGATAACGAGAATGAAAATGGATATCGAGTCATCTCACGGTTGATTGGGAAGTGGATTAAGGAAAAGGATGAAAAGGGCAAGGGCAAGGACATAATACAGGGAGGTCAATCCTCGGGAAAATAACGGGAAATCAGAGCCGCAAAAGCTGCGAGCGTATAGGGCAGGACATAAGCCATCGCCTGAGATACCGACATGAAGGGCAAGTATATGAGCTTGAAATTAGGTGTTTTTAACGATAATGATATGCTATAGTCTCAACGTCCATTTCTCTCCTTCTAGGATATCAACGTTATTATCTTAACTAACTACCCTTGCCTTAAAACTCTCTTTGCAGCCCTGCCTCAAGGATGTGATGCATTTAGTTAGCTGTGATCCTGCTCCTTAATTCTTTCACTAAATTTAAACATGTCGTGAACGCTGGAGATATCTTAGATACGTGATCACAGGACGCATGTGAAGAATGCTACGCTCACGAACAAGACTTCCCCTTAGTGGACAAGAGAAGTGCGGCACTCTCGCAATATGCATTACCAAGGGGCATGACTTATCGTATCACCTTCCAAATAACTAGACTGCCTACTGACTCCTGGGCCTACTACCTACAATCATTTGATAATAAACCCTGATATTGTATTCTAGAAACATCTGGATTTCTTTCACGAAAGGGTTCGTCGGAGAGCTTAAGTTCCCGCATCAATTCTTCCCGTAACGGACAGTCGAGACTCGTTTCACATGGTGTTTCGGGGGATAAAGCATACGGGAAAGACAGTGACATATCTATGCCACAGAGCAATTTCGCTACCCGTTTTTAGCAAACGATTGCAAGCACCTAGTAGCAAGAAACGTTGGAATTACCGCTCATTGCTATTATTAGATTATTTTCAAAGCGCTGCCTAAGCAGGTCTATTTTGATAACGGTGAAGTCTTAGTATAATCACCCGCCACCATTATCATGACATCTCTGTCTCGTCCTATTCCATATGACTCCCCGTCACACCCTAACTTACTGTTCAATCCCAGAAAGGCTCACTGCGATGGGTTGCCGCTTGATAAAAAGGACGATTCGCTTTCGACGCCTCTCATGCGTTCTAAATAAAAGCACCTGAACTCCGAGCCTGGTATAAGTAATGCCATAATACCCAGCCAACAGTCAACCATCAACGCCCATTCGCCAAATAGCTTACATTGCTCGCATGCGCAATGAGGAACTTACAACATGTCAACGCGAACTTGCACGCCTTCGTCCATCCCTCATCATTAGTAATTCCCAGCCTGATACTGAAATGGCCAATTCTATCGTCCCCTATCTTGTCGCCTTCAATCTTGTAAGGCAAGACCAGAGGATTGGTAGCATATGCGTGGGTTCCGGTATCCGCCTTGGTCTGCTCGTGAACAAAGACCCCCAGCTGCCTGACCAGCTCTAGGAAGGCCACCATACCTTTGTCGAAGCTCCTATTCCACAACATTTGTAATGGAAGATCACCTGTGCAGTAGAGATCAAGCACGCTCTTCTTAGGGGCTGGTGGTGGTCCGCTTCTATGAGCACCCACTCGGCTCGAAGAAGGCGATATATGTTCGTATTTTATTATTTTCGATGCTGAGCCCATCGGCTGGGGCTCATAGCCATCGAATTTGTATCCGAGCTTATCAGCTACTGTGACGACCAGTAAGAGCGCTTGACCCCAAGCCGCATTGATCTCGGGCCAATCAACAGGTTTCGACGATAGCTTTCCCAATCTGAGACCGTTGATCGTGGCAAAATTGCCATCATGGTGTATGGAGAATGTGTCGTTGTAAACATTTGCACGTTGTAGTTTTGTTAAGAGCTGTGAATCGTGGTCGAACTTGGAGTTAATGCTGTCTCGCTCATTCTGGAACTCGGTAAGCTTCGAGCCAAAGGCGTTACGATCCCGCCAAAACTGTTCTTCTTCGGCGTCTAGTTTCTGAGATTCCTCTTCAAGGCCCATAATCTCCGCGTCGAGAGCTGCCTTTTCCCTCTCTAGCTCTTCTAGTTCTTTCATGGCGTCCTCCTCCTCTTTTCTAGCCTCGGCGAGCTTGCGTTCCGCCTCGGTAATCTCTTCTTCTGTAGGGACGTCTGCCTGAACTTGTTTCAAATAGCTAGCGTAGGCATCTCGTTCGTGCACACTGGATTCTAATCTCTTCTGAAGACCGTCCACGAGCATTTCGGCACATTCGACACAAATGGGGTGGTCGATATCAGACCGCGCAGAAAGAATTTCGAATAGTCTGTTAACGCGCTCTGCTTCGTGGGGTTGGGCTGTCTTCCCATCAGCGCGCTGGCTTGTAGAGAACGACGGCCGACGCTGCTGGCTGGGACCTGGTTGTTCGTGGGGGGTCGTCAACCTCGGCGGAGCAACCTGAGACTCTGTTAAAAGCACGAATGACATGGCGGAACTGTCGCGGGGGTGTCCATCGCCACGCACGCCACTGCCTTGCTTTTTGAAGATTGGTGGACCGGCGTGTCTAGAAACCCTATCATATAGAGTTCGCCGTTCGGGCTCGTGAGGATGAGAGACTCGTGTAGATTGGGAGCGTTTCGGTGGCTGCTGGGCTGAAGAAACTAAGGGAGGAGTGCATGTGTCAGCCAGCAGAGGTCAAGAGACTCATGGATGTGTGGTCACAAGGGGCAACGAACTAGCAAGCAAGTCGAAAGCAGCGGGATTCAGATCGGCTAACGACCCGTCCAGTTTCAGAGGATTACGGCATTTTTGGCAATACATGGCGTATGAGGTATGAGATCAGCAACGGGTAGGATCCCGTGCTGCGCATTCAGTTGATTCGAAAGGGAATATCGCAAGGTAGGTAGATAGCTGTCTGGTAGTGACTGGTGCCGGTATTGATGTTGTTGTTGTTGTTGTGAAGAGCAATGGAACGTACACCCTCCGCGAGGGAACCTTCTGTGCCCTTCTTATATAGACACTGCTTTCCAACATACGTATGAGTATATAGGGTTATATAGATAACCTTGGGCTTGGGTGGTGAAGTCCGGACAAGTGAAGTTACGATACAGCTTCGCCAATAAGCTCGGTGGTACGTCATGTGCTACCTACCTAGGTAGTGTAGTCAGGGTCATCCCTTTCCACATGTCAAGTGGGTCGGCAGCAATAGCTCCTTTATCGATAGTAGATCTTCGACGCGGGGTCAGCTGCGAACGCGTTGAGACCATCCCCGGATATAGTTAGCGCTTGGTGGTTAGCTGGGTCGCTTTGTACCGGCACGCCCGGTCCTTTAATACCGACACGGGTAACTAAATGTTTTGCACCGCGAACCTTGCAAGGGCGCTGTCGCATTGTCAATAACAAAATCGCATTGATGCCTCATGACCGCATCCCTTTCCCCTTGAGGGCTGCCTGTCGATAGGTGACCAATAGAGCTCTGCGAAATGGTAATGTGCATCGCGTCGCAATACAATCACAATGGAGCCCCCATCGAAACGGTTGAGACTCGATTCATCTCATCGTAGTGATGATGATGACGACGAAGAAAACCAAGATGAACTATCCATGACCCCGGCCCAATTCAGTGCGTCGCAGGATCCCGTATATCAGTTTGACAAGGGGCGCGCGAAAGCTGCTACAAGGCTCAAATCCTCGTTTGAAGACATATTCAACAAGTACGGCAAGGATTTCGGGGACGACGACGACCTCGTCAACTGGTATACCGACGAGATCGAGGTCGACAACGGTCATGTTCACACAATGGAGGCTCGGTTAGCTTCTGAGAGCGAGGGTTCCATTTCTAGTGACGAAGAGGAGAGGATCTTGAGCGGGAAGTCAGGCGGCCGAAGGAAAAGGCCAAAGTCGCAATTGAAGTCACTCATACCCACGAGCCATACCAAGCATCAGCCCACTTCGCCATGGAACATAGCTGCTGGACCGGGAACATATCGATTGTCATCACTCGCCTTCTCTCCCTCCCCCTACAACGCCAATCCTCCTTTCAATTTTGGGCCTTCTCCATCCCAGAACGGTCCAATCGACCCAATTTGGCAAGCACCTGACTTACCTATCCAGCCTCATCGTCAACATGATTCGCTGATGCCGGACCCTTTTGGCGCGCCGCCTCATCAAGTTATGAAAAGACTCGTGACTGCGAAGTCTTTTCTTCTACGTGCCGCATCTACTTCGTCCGCAGCCAACAACAGCGACGTGGAAGAAGATGATATTCTGCTTGGTGAGTACAAGCAGAATAACCCGCCTATTACCCGCTCACCAGTCCCTGAGAAGACACGTATACCAGTCACCTCGGGCGCTAGTCCAACACAACCAAACCAAAGTAATGGTCAGCAGCCGCCGTTCTATGGAATTGATGTCACTGAGAATGGGTTGCGCGATCAAACTGATGGCCTAAGAAAAGAGTCAATTCAGGAGAAAAATCTGGAGCCGCTAATACCAGAAACCTTCTCAGCATCTCATCAACTAGCCGAGGAACACACACAGCTTCATCAAACAGCAGAAAATTTACGTAGTATATCCCCTTCGGCTCCTAAAAGGGAACGGCCAAAGAAGTCAGATGCTCACAAATCTTCTACGTTTCATAACGAAGCGCCCGAATCCGAACCTCGTTTACTTCAACCGCATGAAAGACGGATTGAGATTGTAATCCCAATGATGAAACGTTTGTTTCCAGCGGAAACGACAGCAGAGCAAGTGGCTGAAGAGACGACGCCGCTAGTCGATGAGAGTACACAGGAGCGATACATAGAACAAGGGGTATCTACTGACGGGAGTGAGAACGTCCCGCATTCACAGAATAACCAGCAAATTGCACCGTCAACAGGTAGCCATGAAAATTTGGTGTTCCAAACGGTTCCAGGTTCCTCTGAAGAGCCACAAGACGCTACCGCAGAGCCTATGGCTCAAACACTTGAAAGTTCACCGAACACTCCTAGACCTTCCGCATTACAAGATCGAACATTAGAGCAAACAGAACCGCCCATCGCACACACGTCACTGCATGATGAGCAAGGTCTGGAAAATATAGAGACTGAGACCAGTCAAGAGCCAATGTCTTTGCAAATGGCCGCAGATAATTCTATAGATGAATTTATTAACGATAGTCTTCTCCAGACGGAGCAGGAGCCGAGTTGCGACAGCGGAAATGATAGAGTGACTCTGCACCAACAGCACTTCCCGATTGCAGATGTGGGCATAGACGAAGAGCGCGCGACCTACGATACAAACATGGAACAGATTATCGAAACAACGCTAATTGACGAGCAAATCCATGCAGTAACCTCCTGTTGGTCGCCAGCCCCAATAGAAAGATTAACTGAGGGTACTGCAGGTAGCACAACAGAAACATCTGATCCAGCCACTATAGAGGCTATTGTTTCTGAAATAGCTATTTTCCAAGACTACGAAAATAAGCATCTCCCCCGAGACGAGCCAAATTTTGCGTCGGACAACTCCTGCGGGGAAGAAGCGATCCCCGTACAATCGCCTACTCTGATTAACGAAGCTCCTCGCCGCGATGAACAGTCCGGCGAAGAGTTTGGCATTTCGGAGATATTGACTTCACGCGAAGCCCGAATCTCCGCCACTGAACAGGAGGTCGGGTCTCGCAATTCCGAACATCCCGCAATCCGAGAGACTACGGTGTCCGACTCGCACCCGGGTAAAGACTGTCTATCCTCAACATCTAAGCCACTAGGGACATACGAGAGTCAGGACCATGATCCCCCTAATCAGCCATTGTTTTCCGACGCGCTTATCGTTGAGATTAATGGTCTCCAGCTGGATTCAGAACCTCAGGAAACCCAACGAAGTCCCACTCCTCGGGCTACGGAATTACCAGATAAAGACCTTTCGGTTTTTCCAGTCGAACCTGAACCCGAACCGGTATTGCGGCTATCATTACGTAATGCGCAACCCGATCCCCAACATAATACCGGCATCGGTAGATGTCCGAGTCCCGAGCTCGGGACGCCCATCGGGCCCGAAATAATCTCTAAAGCCACTTCTCGAGTCGACGACTCCCGGACCCCTACAACACCCACAAGAAAACGAGGTTCCAGGAACGCAAAACCACAAAGTAGCCATCGTCGCAGTCCATCGAGCAAGCGTTTTACCCTTAGTTCCCTTGTACCCGGTGATATTGATGACGAAAGCGATGATGAGCTAAGCATCGCGGGCTCCTTTTCTAGCACGATATCAAGGCTCAACTCTCCGTTTTCCCGTACTAACATAAATGACAACATTGAGCTTCCACCCCTATTGTCCACACCCCGCAAGACCACCCGGAGATTCGGTCTTTTGACGGGATCCGCGTCGTCCGCGCGAACACCAAATCGTATTCTCGGGCTTGACGACAGTGGAAATATGCCCCCAGCAACGGACTCGCGCGCAGATCGCAGCCGAGCTCGACGAGGACGAAACCACGCAGTGCATAGCTCGCCCTTAGCCCGCTCAGTCGCCGAGCGTTTGCTCAGCAGCCCGACAAAGAGACACCGCGCAACCCCGAGGCGAACTCCGAGTTTAGTGGCCTCGCCCCACGGTACCTTGCGACGGTGCGGTGAGGACGGATTCGTGTGTGATCGGGATTTCTGTCTGACGTGCTGTAAGTAGGCTGAGGAAGCCTCCTGGGAATATCACATCGATACTCCCCACATCATCCCTTTATGAAATGATGCAATAATGTACATTGGTGTTTCATTATGTATATCATACCAGTTCGTCCGACTTGTTTCTCTGTATTAGATACTTGGGCGACTTAGATGTGTCTGTGATTACCGGAACGCTGTAACGATTACGTGGAGAGATCATATCAAACGGACGGACAGATATCTCAGCATAACTGGGAGAAGGCCATAACTAGAGCTTATATATAGTGCTATATCATTCTGACCTTTTACATCGAGATAGCTCAGGCAGTCAGCTGGACACAGCGTTTAGGCGCGACGAAGGGTAGAGATTCTGCCATATCAGACTCAGAAATAAAATAAAGTTAACACAGAAAAAATAGCTACCGCGTATAATTGCTTGTCTACTATTACCCGATAAAGATATAGTTGGCGCTTACATGTCACCACCCGTGTCATTTCGTGTATATCTCACATATTTATCAGATACGCCTTCCAAGTTAACTGGCTGCTAGGTACGATCATATCTTCTCATGCGCAACATGATGATAGCTATGTTGCTAAATGCCATTCTTAAAAAGAGTCTTCGAAGTCTTGTTATCTTTGATCTTTCCAACCAATCGTCCACAACTGCCAAATTTATAATCATCTGATTATCCTCTTTCACCCTCTAGCCTTTTATTTTCTTCTACTTAGCGTCGCTACTAACCTTCGGGGATCGTCTCTCGCTGGTCAACATCCTTGCATCGCTTTGACATCACAGATTCCCAGGTGGGTGAAGGCCATGAGATTTGGTCCGCTGAGAACATCCACCGCTGAAATGACGTAACTGGCTTCCTGCTACCCATTAAGGGTATCAGAGCAGTGGTCAGCATGAAAACGCTATATTCTATAACGATTCGAGATCACCAAACTTGTGGGCCGTTAAAACACTGATCACCAAGCTTCCGACGAAGAATGACGACATTTTAGGCGTTTTCTTTCTCAATATTCATCTAGTTTCCACCAGACTCCTTTAATGTCTTTTCAATAAGAGCTACTTTATCCACCACGAGCAGATCTAGACCGGCGTCCCTCTGTATCTGTTGTTTGAATCTGCCGTTAGCCAAGGGACTTCACCACATCGAGGCAATAGCATCTTTAGGACTAGAAAATGCTGTAGAAGGATACGGCTCAAACTCACTAGGACATTCTCCGGGATGCTATTTTGCGAGCCATAAGAGGCACAGAGCAACCCAGCACGCTTGATATCACCGATAAGTTCCGGACAAAGCACCAGCGGCTCGGAGGCCAAACAAAGGCCGGCCAAGCCCCACGTCTTAGCAAAGTGTACTCCGGCCTGCACACTGGCAACTCTTCTTTCTAAATCGATAGCAGGAAGCTTGCCGGCGTTGGTGATGAACAGCACTGGGTATGCCTTTTGCTTTATGGAGAGCAAGATGCATACCTCCGGGGTAAAGGATGAGAGTATTATAGGTCTCTGATCGGCGAATCGGTGGATTTGCTCCAGGACCGTGTCTACGAAGAGGTTGATCTCTAGAGCGATGGGTGCAACCCCCGCGTCGCGAGCCTCGTGACGCCTTGGGTATTCTGGTATGTTTCATTAGGGTGAATGCATCAATCAGGCATGAGCTGTCATAACTCACTGATCTCGATATTGAAGCCAAGACTAGGCGGGAGCTTCTGAAATAGCTCTGGTAGCGTTACTAGGGACTCCTGGATGACATCTCCACGAATATTGGGCTTCATGGAATTGAGCTTGAAATTAAAAGTATGCTTTAGTCGGTCTCGGATTAGGAGAGCACCGATATCTTTCTGTCCATCAAACGAGCGCGAACGTCGGACTGCTACACTCTTGCCAATGATCGTCCGCTCATCTGGTGCGATTAAAGAACTTCCATGAGGTGTCTGAATGCTACTGGCATACTTATACTGATCGATGGTTAATTCGTGAATAGGTATATCCGTTCCCGTTTCGCTCAAGGAGAAGTCGTGGTAAATGACAGTCTTCAAATCCCTAGAGACCTGGGCATCTAACTCCCTTGTCAGTCTTTGCATAGCTGATCTATAACATGGACGATGCGTACCAAACTATAGGCTGTTAGTTACTGATAAAGACGGGCTTAGCTGCTTGACGAAACATACCTCTACAAACGTAGCTCCATGGTCTGCTGCCGTTGCCAAAGACTTTTTGTGTCAGGTTAGTATGAATGCGCAAAGCAAGAGCTACCAAGACTCACCCCTATCGTGTTCTCGCCCATCTGAAGGTGACTTCGGTCTGTAACATTCATACCAAAACCTAGATAGAACTTAACTACAATTTTCTCAAGTGATCAATGGTCAGGTACAAACCTCGATGTCCAACCATTGTCATCTGACCAGTCTCATGCGAGGCTGGGCTTGACATCGGTATCGGGGTCTGAAGGTAGTCAAAGGGTCGAGCAGTGACATGGGTCAGTAAAACCGTGCCAATAGTCTCTTGTGAGTCTGGGCTTAGCAGTATGATCGTGTGTTCCCTGATCAAGCTATCATGCCGATTCCCGAACTGAGACTTGGTACCATCCAGGAAGAAGGCACCAGCCGCCAATAGGGAGGGACATGACTTGTCAGTTGTATCATCGTTAAATAGTCTTATGAGCAGTTGTGGTTCAGATTCCGCATCCAGTTGGAAAACAATCGGTTTGCTGGACCGATCCTCTAGAAATGGGAGATTGATTGTTTGGAATTGCTTGTTTCTCTGGTTCACTGAAAATTCCAAATGATGAACTTTTGGGACCGACTGGCCCAAGGGAGTCTCATCAGATGCGCCTACTAGTCGAACCGGGATCCGATTGTCCGTGAGTTGCATACCCCCAAGGTAGATAACCAAAGTATGCTTTGCAGGGTCGCGGTCGGCGATATCGAGCGCGGTGCCAAGTGATGGGTTTGCAGGTGGCGCAGTTTTGGAATTCATCAAGTTCCCTACCGACGAGTTGGCTGACTCCGGGAGAAGCGCTGCTACTGCCAGATGGCCGCGATGCGCCGCATACTTCCTTGCTGTCCAGCCTGAATTATCTATCAATGACGGGTCGGCTCCCGCCTTGAGAAGCAACTCAACCATTGAAATATGACCCCGCGCGCCAGCATCCATTAGTGGCGTACGCCCAGACGAATCGGTAATATTCAAGTTCAAGTTCAAGTTCTCCGACGTGTGTGCCTTGATCAGCACCGTCATATAATCACATCGGCCGGCTCGGGCCGCTATGTGTAAAGCTGACTGCCCATGCGCCGAAATATACTTGATATCAGCCCATTCGGACAGCCTCTCGACAAGCATGTCATTCCCTAGCTTCATTGCTATGTTGAGACAATCTGCAGCAACGGCATTGACTTTGTGCGATCTACTGCGTCTGAAATCGACGGGGAATATGTCGAAAAAGCTTACGACGACTGAAGTTTGTCCCTCGATCGTAGCGAAGTGCAAAGGCGTCAACCCCTGCTTGTCCTCCGATATCATAGAGCCAAGTAGTAAATCACGGCATTTTCCTTCGCCAAAGATACTACGAATCGGAGTGAAAATGTCGAAACCGCTCTTCATGGCATAGTGCAACGGCGAATGTCCCACATCATCCGCCTGGCATAGAATAAGAGTCTTTTGATCGTCAAACAATATTTCGTGTACTACTCGAGACACAGATTCGAAATTATTTGCTAGATTTTCGGACACGGAGACTGCAGGAGGTTGTTGGAGCGAAGGAACCCGAAGGCTGTAAAAAAGAACTGCCAGACAGTGATGATCAAGACTAGAAGCAAATCTTGAGGCCAGCATCGTCAAACATTGCCAACTATGTCGCACCGCGAGTCTCTTGAAGAGATACCTATGAAAATCTGATTGCAGGTCTTGATTTTGATCAAGGTAGCCTTTTAGAGCATCTAGAGAATCATGCGTGATGGCTTCCATAAGAGCAGAGTCCAGACTGTAAGAAGGATGTATCTGAGTGGTAGTAACCGACGATGAAGTGGCAGACTCTTCAGATGCCCGACAACTGTTTATCGCATCTCGCACAAGTCTCTGGGCTTTGAGTCTGTTGCTGTCGACAGCTTCTTGCATTTGACGCCACTCTAACATCGCACCATAATGGGAGTTGGACTTGCGTAGCTTGGTAAAAATACGGTCAACCGCCTCGTGGTTAACACGTTCAAACCATTGTATCTTCTGTAAGCTTTTCTGAAGATCGAGAGTGACCACCTGAGTATAGAGAAGGACGTCTAAGTCAAAGGTGCGCGACAGCGGTTCAGCTGCAGCAGCAGGTCCTGGTTGGATTGCCAAGTGGGAGAAGAGTAAGTCATGACGCTGTATTAAGGAAAGATATAGGGCATTCTCAGAGGACTGTAGTCTTGACAAAGCATCGACGACGCTGTTCTGTACATGATGGACGCTTACAGGCGCATCATCTTTCACGAGAGAAGCCTTGATCAGCTGCTTTAATCTGTTGTAATCAATGTAAAGATTATCCCATTCGGGGACGGTGTGATTGTGGAAGTTCTGTCCAAACCGCATAGTTGAGGAATGCCGAATGTTATAGCTGTCAGCTCTCTGAATTATCAAATATCACTTGAACAGTGGCTAAACAACAGTAATAAGTGAACGAAGGTTGGTTGGATTGATGAATGAGGGGGACATTGACATTACGGTCGTGCTGCAGCGACGATGACGCACTGGGCGGCACACTGGGTCACCGTACCCATTCGGTCATCGTCGCCTCAAAAAAACAGTGACAGCTGCCATGCTGGGTCTACACTCGGCGTTTAGAGGTTTGTCGGACCAACTAGACGCCATGCACAATGAAATCACAGGCACTGAGCTCGTCCTGTTTCAATTGGAACCTGTCAGAGAGGTCATGTTGACCCGACTCGGAAGTATTCAACACTGATTATTTCAATGCAAACGAGATATTGTCAGAACCCGCCTGATTTCCGGGCGATTTCAGCCATCGCTATACAGTCGTCTTAAAACTAGATAGGTAGCCTTGAAGTTTCTGGGCTTCATGAGCGCTAGCATGAGTACTCCGCATACCCCCCGTGTCCGCTGTAAAGTGACTTCAGTCCATTAGAAGTCGTTTCCTTGATATGTTCATTACCTCGAAGTAGCACATTTTACCAAAACTTTGAATGATATGATCCGATTCGTGGGTTTGTAATCTTGTGATTGTGATGCTGATAACTTGTTCCGCTACGCTTTATTGAAGCAACGGCCATCTCTCAGCACATTAATCCGAATGTTAATAGAGAATACATGGACCATTAGCTCATAAAAATATCGCGCGGGACTACTCGAGGCGATGTATAACTAGCCACCTTCTCTTGGTTCATATTGAAGTAGTGCGGATGGTTCGTGATAGAATAAGGGGGCCTATAGTTTCATGTATTTTAAGGGGGTCACTTCACAGACGTAATTGGGGAACTTAGTCATCTGCACCCACATTAGCTATACATTTCTTCAGTTTCGTCAGTATACATGCGTTTTATGCGATCAAACGATTTCCTCGTGGAATTCAGCATTAGTTACTAGCCTTGGATGTTCAAGTCAGTATTCCTACCTGGCTAAAGCCCCGAAGTAAGTAAGTCACCCTGGGCAGGGCAATGAAGGAGCTGAAGAACTGACAAGTGTAGTTTGGTATATAATACTGTCGTCAGGCACTTTCCGCTAGAACGAAGGCAAGTGGTTGATATAGACAGCTGTTCTAAAACTGCCGACCACGAGGCAAATAAAAATATGTCTCCAAGGTGACTAACTATACATGAGATCATGGGTATAAGAAATCCACATAGTTTATCTACACATAAACTGGAAATGAACCAAATTGAATATGCTTATTATCAACGCGAACGTATTTGATCCAAGGTTTTCCACCTACGAAGATGACAGAAAATATAAAATGAACATTGAATGATTTTACAACAACAGGTCAACAATATGCCTTCTCGATTTTAACGCCTTGAATTGAGTATACAGCCCGCCCATGTTTGATGGCCGCGGGGCTGCCGCGACACAACCCCCTGGACCGGATACTCCGCGTGCGAAACTGTAGATTTTCGTAATATAGACAACCTCCGCCTATGTGTTCCAATCTCCTTTTCTTCTTCCTTTCCAGTAATTTCTTCTCCCTCCGGTCACACAAGTCACTGCCTGCGAGGTGACCAGCTTCTGTCGCATCGCGCGCACACGTATCCTTATCAGGCCCTTCAACGGGAATTTTCATCTATCACATTTTTCCGCCCCCGCAAAGGGGGCGGTTTTTCTGTGGCGCCAGGTTTTTCTATCCCACCCACCGTTTTCAATCTCACCTAACGTCCCTCAAGTTAGCCTGAGCAACTATTCGGGCTCTGGTAGCGAGTGGCTGGCCCCACGCGCGCCAGCAAGGCTTCTTTCGATGTCCACGCGTAACCTACGAAAAGCATAGATGCCTAATTAATATTGCTTCACTGATCGATTCGCTGAAAAGTAAAATTAAAAACATTTCTAATTAGAAACAAGAGGTTTAGGGCGGCTCGCTTGGTTAGGACAATTCCCCGTTCATTGATGGTCTTATCGGTACAACCGACAACAACAACACAGCAATTTCGTAGTTCTAGGACGCCGCCTTAGACGTATAGGTAGATGCAAACGCAACGCTGAGAGGTGTGCATTGGGTCCGTAAGTCTACTTGAAGCTGAATTGCATCTAGGTATATATGACGCCTACGCAGCAATTCCTTGACCACAACAACATAATACCTGTACAGTAAATGATTAATTATCAACGTCCTTCACAACTTGACACACCATTCGCTAGACATGCCACATTTGATCCCGGATATCCCTCATACTGTCCTCGACGCCGCGAAAGCCTTGGGTAATGACGATGATATTAATATCAGCAACCATGTGAAAAATATACTGGGACGAGATGGCGGACAGAACATTGAATCAGCTGAAACTCTACTACGGGAGATGATACGGTACTCTGGGCGTTTATTGTGGTATTATGATTGGTTATGCGAGAAGAACGAGTTGGCATGTACCAAAAACTTAGGAGAAGCCTTGAGAATCCTTGAAGATGGATTCGGGGAAAAACGTTTGATTGTCTGTTGTGATGGAACCTGGAAGAACGCGGCAGACACAGTCCAGCCCCTTACTAACGTCGCTAGACTCGCTCGAAGTGTTTGGCGGCACGGACGCGATTCCCCCGGTGTCACTACTGCTGTGCAACAGTTGGTTTATTATTCACCCGGGATCGGATCCCAATCGGCGCTCTCTGTGGATAGCGGTTTCTCGGGCACAACAGGAAAAGGTAACTTCTATCAGCGCTGTTTATAAGACAGCATAACCGAGGCTCGGACCAACTAACTGACAGGACTTAGGTATAGTTAGCAGTATCCTCAGCGCATACTGTTTTCTCTGCAACAACTATAACTTCGGTGCAAAGCGGGATGAAATCATCCTGGTGGGTTACTCAAGAGGTGCCTTTGCTGTTCGATGCCTGGCTGCTCTTATTGATGCTATCGGCCTTCTACGACGCAAGAACCTGAACTTCCTGCAGCTCATTTTTAGGCGCTGGATTCTTAGTGAAGATGAGAGACGCCGTTTGCGACGCGACCTCGATATGCTCCATGACTTCAACTGGCGGGTCAAAATCAAAGTGCTTGCTGAATGGGACACAGTCAGTGCCCTAGGAATACCAGTCCTGTCTCAGCCTCATGCACTCTCTTTTGTCCATGAAACAGTGCCAGATAGTGTAGAAAATGCATTCTTTGCCCTCGCCATCGACGAGAAAAGGAGATCCTTCAAACCAAGGCTATGGGTAGATGTTATGAATCCAAATACGCATGTGCGGCAGTGCGGATTTACTGGATGTCATGGGGATATAGGAGGCGGGAATGTTTCTGCGGGCCTCTCTACTTTATCGTTAGTATGGATGGTTGCACAAATTCAGCGGGTTTCGAAAGTGGAATTCGATACGAACACGCTCTTTGAGTTCTTCACCGTATTCCAGTCGTCTCCCTTCCAGCAAAACCGGAACATCGGGGCAGCATTATGGCCATGGAGTCGGTCCAAGAAATATGCTAAGAATCTCTCGTTATCGCAGGGTAGGTACATTTTCAACCCGGATGACAAAGCTTGCGTTGATTATGTTTGCTTCGTATAGGTAACAAGCACGAATCCCGGACCGTCCTGTGGAGGATACCGTCGATCATCTCTTTTGGGTTATTGAGTGGACGTCGTAATGAGGCCATTGCAAGTTATCTACATCGGCCTCGGATCAATCTCGAAATACATTTTTCGGTCGCGCTTCGTTCTACAAACAACCCACTTGGAAAGAAGCTCACTTATCGGAACGAGGACAACCGTCGCCGCCGATGGCAATTCACTAATGAGGACTACTTGTTAGAGGCCGAAGTGACCGAACGAGAAATGCAGCTTTTACACGAATGGCATGAACATGCTATGACTTTTACTCGCGACCATGAACTTGATGAAAAGGGACGTAAGATGATTAAGTACTGGGTTGGGGTAATTGACACCCTTGTGGACGGGCAGCGTTTAGATTTGGATATAATTGATGACGAGCAGCTCCGAAACATTGTTGGAAATTGGACAACCTCAGGACGGCCAGTGATTCACGACATTGAAGAGAGGTTAAGGGGGATGTTTCCCGAGAGACACCATATTGAAGAATCTAAACCATTTCGTGTAGAGTTTTAGAGTTGAAATAAAAGACAGTTTGGGGGGCTTTTGGTTGACTGGCCAAACTCATGGTCTTGTAAATATCACTCAGCCACGAAGGTGGAATTTCAGCCTCATTATATAACAACAAATTTCAGCATGAAGTGACACGTCAGAAAAAATAGGTAAGTCCTCGACCATGTGACAAATTGCTTGCGTAGCATGTGTTGAAATAAGGGAGACTGGTGCACTCCCTGTCTATATATCTCTATGTATCACTAGATCCCCGGGCTCTTTTCTCTTCCTTCTTCATCCTGAGCACACACGCTGCTTGAATGCCTACTTGTATACGCCTCCAATCCTCGCCAGCGACATTATTCGATGACCCCCTTCAGTAACTGCATAGCCCATTGTGGCTTTCCCGTGCTCAATGCAGATACCGCTGAGCAGCAAACCCACCATATCGGTGACTATAATCAATCAATAAATCGACCAACCAAGCACAATGCGCTCCATCTGGAGGATATTCTTTCCGATAGCGCGACTGAAAGTAACTTTCCAGCTGAGAGGTCGTACTGGACTAAAAACGTCATCGACCACTTAATTGAAGAAGAGACTGTGCGACTGGAGCTAGATCGAGCTCAAGGTACTTACGACGATGCACTGGTTTCCTTCATAGTACATCGTGCAAGAAAGCTCTTCAGCATTGCCGTACTGGCATCCGCGCCGAACATTCTAAGTATGATGAAGTTCTTTAAGCGGTATAATTTCGAAGATAGAAAACTATCGGCCGAGATACACCCAGTCGACACTGATTCGCGGCAATGTAATTGCTCGCATCTGACCGAAGAAAGACTCACAGAACTCAACAGCAAAATGTGGAGGCCGTTTCTGAAGAGAAGGGTCTACGATATTCAGTGGCAAATCTTCATCCCAATATTCTCTACTGAGAAGACCAATTATAGCTTTGAAAAGAGAGCCATCCTGCCAATGAAGAAAATCAACCTCAACCGGTGGCTTGGGGGTGCATTTAGCGAAGTTCACAAAGTCAAAATAGAGTCAGGTCATTTTATGGACCCAGACTATGCTGTAAGCCTCATTAGCACTGCGCCTTAGAAGATATGTTATCTAATAACAGTGTTAGGAAAGCGAGTGGCCAGAGTATTTCGCATTGAAAGAGATTATTCCCCCCAATTATGGCGAGAGACGGAGAATCAACGACACTTGGGTAAACGATGTTGAAGCCCTTAAAACCATGAGCTCGAGCCATAATGAGCATATCATCCGCTTCATGACAGCTTTCACTAGAGGTTACGCGCCGGAAAAGTCTTACTATATGATTCTTGAGTGGGCTAATGGCGGAAGTCTCGAGGACCTCTTTATTCAGTGTCCGTGCCCAACACTGAACGAGACCTTCATAAAACAGACTATCACTCAGATCGTTGGATTATCTGCCGCCCTTCAAGCGATTCATGATGGAAATATTCGACATGGAGACTTGAAGCCTAATAATGGTATTTATTCAACAATTTTCTTCTCAGTTGTCAAGACTTCATTCCCTGGACAAACTTTCGTGCACTAAACTAACTTTTCATAGTAAGTTAATCCTTGTCGGGTTCCTTCGATATACAAGGATACAATGCTGGATTCAACAAAACAAGATTTATGATTTAGTATCACATACTAACATACAGAAGATATTACGGTTTCGTCCTACTGATGACAACATCCTCGGTACGCTTAAGATTGGGGATTGGGGACTAGCCAGCATGGGTACAATTCCGCGAAAAGACAAGGAAGACAAGGGTCTTGATACTACTACCAAGTATGGTGCACCACTGTATGAGCCCCCTGATGTCCACTTCAGCCGCCAGTATGATGTGTGGTCAATGGGATGCATCATTCTCGAAGTCATCATTTGGCTCCTTTACGGCTACTACGGCGTGAAGAAGTTCCGGTCGGATTTGAAAGGATACTCGCAACAACCGTTATCTTATTACGTCTACAGGACGGAGAACAAGCATAAAGCAACTCTACGTCCTATTGTCATCAAATGGCTCGATCACATGGCCAACAAAGAACTGCGTTGTAGCCCAGACACCGCTCTTGGCGCCCTGTTGAACCTTGTCAGGAACAGGCTTCTCGTCGTAGAGCTACTACCCGAAATCCTGCCTCGGGAGTTGTCCTTATCACCGGCGGATTCGCCAAATCCAAGGTTAATGGTTGAGGCGGCTGCAAGCCGCGGAAACAACTTCGGCCCTCGTTATCGAGCGACATCAAGTGAATTTTTAGCTTTACTACAGCAGGAAGTCATGGATGATGAAGGTATGATATGTCAGGACCAAGTCTCCTCAGACAGTTCTCAAACCATGCGAATAGAATACTAACTACTATCTGCTCACTTTAGATCGCCCTGCAGACTATTGGCTTAAGGCCGACGGCCAGCGGCCAGTGCCAGACTTCAATAGCAACGAAGGTTGGCCTACATCCGACCACCTAACAGTCCCGTCTGCACACGCCAAACAACACATCTAAAATGGAACAGCTCTCTGTCCAGGAACAGCAGTTTTGAGTTACATCTACTTACGGAGATTAAATAAAAATTTATCAATACATGTTTGTAAAGGGAATCATCACATTGGATATACGAAGACGATTCTACTTAGGTACGCTTTATTAAACATTATCGTCGACTCAGCCTCTTCCTAGTCACCGACAAACAAATAATGGATTCTGATTGACATAGAGCGTAACACGGGGCTTTAATACCACTACCTTGAGACGTTTTTCTTAGGCACACACTTGTTTTGTTTTTTTCGTCTTTTTTCTTTTCCTTTTTTTTCTCTTTGTTTTTTGAAGAGGGGGCCAACCCCGGAATTGAAATAATCTATAACAAAAGCTTGTGATCAAGGGTTTAGAAGATATTTCGAATCGCAATAATCATCAAATGCTGTAAGATGGTTGTGGAGGTCCTCCTTTTTGGCTGGATCGCGAAAGCGAGGCTTTCGCACTTCCGCTCCCGCTTCCTCTCGTATAACCTCTTTCACCTGATGAGGTGTGTAGCTAGGCAGCTAAGATTATGTACCAGCTTTGGCGCTTATGTGGTTGTATACTGTTTTATCCGCATAACAATTCAATAGGAAATTCAACATTTTTAAAAAAAGAAAAAAAAAAAAAAAGTAAAGAACGACAGAACTCTGAGTATGCAAGTACCACGAAGTAACGACGTCTCAACAGTACTCTGAATATTCAACTGTCAGCGGGCATTCGTTGTCGACAGCGTCGCTTCCGTGACTCGCGTGTGATGGATAATCATATTGCTCTTGTCCTTGCCCTTGCCCTTGCTCTTGCTGTTGCTGTTGCTCCTCCAGGTATTGGAGGGCTTCGCTGATCAATTTCTGCTCCTCCTCCTTATCCGGGCCAGACTGCTCGTGAAGTGTGGCGGCAAAATGATAGAAAAAGCCATTCGACTGCGAGAGGAGGAAGAATCTCAAGATTTTCAACCCCTGGTGCCAGTTTGTCACCGCCTTTACGATCGCGGATCTTGAAATCGGTAACAGGCGTCTCTCGTCGCCTACTCTCAGATAAGCCCTCTCGAGCATTGCCACAATGGCAGCTCCGAAGACCTTATTCCCTGCCGCCGCGACAATGACGCTTGGCGAGTTCTCGATGACTTCGTGCAATGGGCCGAAGTCGCGGAGAATGTAGAGGATCATCGATAAGCCACAATCCTCGTTTGCTACTGCACACTCGAGCACTTCTTTGGTGATATTGTCTTTGATGAAGTCGACACTGTTTCTAAATTTGAGTTCCGTGAATTTATAGCGGTCTGCTTGGTCCATTGTGACAATGTTCATGAGTTCCTGGCGAACCAAGATACGGTCCATTTCGCGTGTAGAAATGTGGTCGAATTCGATTTTGCCCCGTGACAATACCTCGCTATTTCCCTCTATCAAATTGATGGCCTCCTCCAACGTGGTTGTCTCGATGTCGGATAGAGACACGCAGAAGTTGGCAAAATCAAAATCTGGAGATCTCTTGTTTCCAGTAAGCTTGCATCGGAACTGGCGCTTGGGTGTAGAAATATCTGGATCCTGGTCTGCATGATTTCTGAAGATCTATAAAAACACTGGAGTTAATAATTTCTATTTATACTAAGAATAACATGGGGTTTCGGGATTTTGCAGCAGTTTCAAGAGCAGAACATGCTCGTCAAGGCAATTTGTGTCCGAGACACGGGGAAATAAAAGACTCTAGCGGACTTACCATCCAGAGGCTCAGATCATAATCCACAACAACATCGTAGCCAGTCCAATACGACTCGTTTCGGCCATGACGGAAATAGACGCAGAGTTGACCGATAGGCACAACGAGCCTACTGCCGACTGAATTACCGAAGTGGATTTTGACGCGTTGGTCGCTGGTAGACAAGCCAAAGACATCTGAGCGATCGTTTTCAGTAGCACCCCTCATTCCGAAAGGACAATGATAAGGGCGCAATCGGTAATCTTCCATGGTATCATCGTCTTTGAAGAGGGGAATGGCATCCTTAAAAATACGCCTGGGTATACTTCTCAGCCATTGCCGCGTGCCCGCATCTGCCAGACATTCGTGATCGCCGATCTCTCGAAAAAACTGAATCACCCTTGGGCGCTGGCTTAGTGTTGCGTTGTCCTGATCGCAACCGCCGAACGTGTAGCAGTTTTCAATATCCGGCAAGGACCTAGATTCTCCTTCGTCCTCGAAGGGTGGATGCTGGAGAAATAAGGGTTGATGACTTTCCGACATTTATCGTAGGAGATGGCGCAACAGGATGATGAAGAAGCGTAGCAGACTCGTCAGTGGGCAAACAGCAAGGCTCTCACTATCTGGTCAAAATCCTCTGCTATTTAAAGACCGCTTGTCACACCTACTACTCGCAAGAATCCCACATGTTGACTTGGTAATCAAACCCCAACAATCTCGTCACCTTAAAACTAGTTCCGGAGACGCGTACGATTCCACGAAATCCATATGCTCTTCCACATATGCCAAGATTTTGTTACAGGGCTACTTTCTCGGGCTAAGTCGCAGCTAGGTGTTATCTTTTCGGGAGAGGGGAACATTCGCAAGAAAGTCTTGCCATCTAAAATGTCTGTCCGCTACGGGAAAGAGCAGAAAGAAAGTGAAAAGAAACACATAATCACATGGATGGACCAATGAACAGGCATATGATAGGTCATATCGTCTGAAATCCTGTATAGAGTTGCTCTACTTCACATCCTTCCCTAGCTTACCAACTTGGCTGTTGGTCATTATTTAACATGTAATTCCAAAGCTTGATACCACGCTACTTCATACTTGTCACAACAGAACTCAATGGGAGATAAGAAGGCTGCCACACTGACAGGGGCCAATTATTGAAGTGAAGGAGACTGATACATCCAACTCCTCCGTCTGTCAGTATGTTTTCATGTTAATATATGTAATATTCGATGTACGTTTTACTTTTCTATTACTCTTAACTATACGACTATTTTGACGGCGTATTTACAAATGCCTTCATTATTTTCGATACTAACGCTGGAGAAGTTGAACTGTACACATAGGTCAACTTCAACACCCAAATCAAGGAAACGCCATGACAGGATGTTGGCCTTGATACCGACACTCGGCACCGAAGTAGTCGTACGTAATAGCCAAAGACACGCAACAGTACCGCTTATTGATGGGTCTTGGCCACATTGTGGTCAAGGCACTACCGGGATATCCCGTACTTGAACTTAAATGCCACGCAACGCCACAGAGGAGGTCCGGAGGTCCGGAATACCGGGCACGGGTCCATGGCCCGGGATTACAAACTCACTCAAGCAGGTTCTGTTATTCAACTATGTCAGGGGTTCCTTTCCTTCCTTGAGCGATTAAGATAAAAGTCAACACTAGAACTACCAGCACTAAGGACATTTACAAATCTAGGAAAGGAGCACGTGCTTATACCTACATAGGTATAAACCCACATCACATACTCACACTTTACACACAAGACAACTTTGAGATTATCATGTGTCATTATACGCATATCAACCAATGACTCTCTCACTCTCACTCATTACTCAATCGGAAGAATATCATTCTTCTCTTAAGCGCTACCTATAAATCAACAACTGCAATGGAAATGGGTACAAACGCCGCTAGGTCCCACAGTTTTTTTTCTTTGAAGCCCAGAAGATCTAAAACGAAGAAATCCATCACCTAATGGCAACTGATCACCAGACGCCAATCTTAAAGACACTGACGGTTGAACTGCTTGAACTGCCGGGCAGGTCCATATCTCGCTAATGCGAAAATCGCAGGTAGGGATGGCCCACAGACTTGGAATGTGAATTAAAATGTCCTTCGTCAGCTCGAAGTGCTTGCATTGTACGTTATCGGCGGACCCTCTAAGTGAGGATGATACGATTCCATCAACAGTCCCAGTACAGGCAGCGCGGGATACCACAGTAAATATCTACATGAGCACAAGACTAGCTAGCATCAAGATAGTCTTGATTGACCTATGGGCCACCACCACGGTCGAATTAGCGCCATCTCGCTCGACGAGCGATTGGGCTCGTCCGTATCTAACACGACGTCGGTAGAGTCATCATTCGTGTGCAGGTGACATTGGTTCGGGTATCTCAAGCAAAAAAAGGGTAGTTGACAAGGTAACCCTAGATTGGGATGCGGCACCTCAGGCCTTGTCAAGTTTCCGAGCTCACAGTTGCACCACCAAGATATTGCTTGAGTGTTGCCTCATCTCGGATAGGCGCAAAGTAGGGGTGCGCCATGGCTTCCTTGGCGGTAAGACGTTCCTGAATCTGTTAGTAATGAATTAATATAGAAGGGGGAAAATATCGAACCTGATGATCATATCTCAACAACTTGTCGAGGAAATCGATTGCCTCATTACTAACAAATCGTTGATTCTCGGAGTTGACGAAACTATGCCAAGGCTTCTTCTGGAAGCGACCGAGGATTTCATCGTATTGGGGGTCAAGTTCGATCTCGTATTTGTCCAGGTAGTCGAATAAATCGTCCGTGCCGAGGACTTTAGCGATTTTAACAAGCTGGTCTGAGTTGCTGTTTCCGTGGAAAAACGGCTCTTTTCTAAAAATCATAGATGCAAACATAGCACCAAGACTCCACATGTCCAGACTATAGTCATACTCTTGGAAATCTACCAATAGCTCTGGCCCCTTGAAATACCGTGAAGCAACCTAGTCAATTGAAGTTAGTTTTGCCCATTGACAATTCATCAATCCAGCTGTCCCCCTCCGTTCCAAATGCAAAAGGCTCATGGTCTCGCAAACAAAAGAAAAGATCGGTAATGACGACTTACGCGCACATTATATTCGGTTCCAGGGTGGTAGAACTCGGCCAGGCCCCAATCAATTAGACGCAGCTACCGCAGTGTGAGCAATTGGGTGTATACTAGAGCCTTTGGGGTCACATACTTTTCTGTTCTCATGGTCGATCATAACGTTATGAGGTTTTACGTCTCTGTGCATGATCCCCTTGCTATGGCAGAAGTCCAGGCCTTTGAGGAGCTCGAAGATGTAATATCGAACGTCAATGTCGTTGAACTTCGGGTAGAGGCTCCGGAAGTCGGTGTTGTTGACATATTCGAATATGAGAGACGGTGTCTTACTCTGTGATAGAAAACATCAGTACCCTCGTTATAGATGCACTCCATATACACGTGTCTGGTATGGGCTTAGACGGGGAGGACTGGGGAAGGGCATACCTGGCTATCTCTAACAACATCTAGCAAGGCAACGATGTTGGGCCCACCCGACAGGTTCTGCAGGATCTTGATCTCTCTCTTGATCTTCTTCTTCTTAACAGGCTTGAGAACCTTGATAACACATTTTTGGTAATTGACGATGTTTATACCCTCGAAAACCTCGGAATACTTGCCGCGGCCTGGATCATAAGTAGATATGTTAGTGTTTATCGCTGGCGGATCGATGGTGGGATTTGTCGCAACGTACCGATCTTACGCACGACTTCGTAGTTCTCCAGAACACCCCAGCCTATATGCACACGCTGGTCAGTACGGTTCCACCGTCGGGGTAAGTGGTAAAGGGTCCTAAGCACTGGGCGGCGATGGCACACCGACACAGGATACGGGAGGGCGGGCTCAGTCGCAATGCAAGTCGGCAGAGGCGGTACTGTACTCACTAATATTAACGGAATCATAGTCCCAATAACTCCTGGGCATGTTCTGATTGACGTCGGCGTAGACCCGCGCCATGGTTGCTATTCCCGCTGAGGGGCGTATCGATGCAAATCGGGCAAGGTCAAGGTTGGTTGGGATGGATGGTGGGTGGGAAGGTAGAAAGAGGATGCTAAGATAGCGAGGGTAATGAGAGCTGGCCGGGAATGACAAGTCCCACTAAAGTGCAGTGCAGTGCAGTGCAGGGTAGGCTGCGAAGCCGTCGGGAACGATGCTGATCTTGGGTCTTCCAAGGTTGTCTCTTGGGTCGTGGGTCGTGGGTCTTTGGGGCTTGGGGATAGACTGCCCGAATGGGCGCCGGGAATCAGGTTGGCATGCAAACCACGATGGGAGGAGGATGGGGAGGCGCGAAACGTCCTATACTGCCCGCCTCCGCCGCCTAACTCCACCCCCCTGCAAACGGGCGGCACCAGCGGCCAGCGGGGTAGGTGGGCCTGGTGAAACTCCGGTAGCCTCCCCAACCCTTCCGAACGCAGCCACCTTGCGATGAACGAGACCTCCCGTTGTCAAACAAAGGCAGCACATATACCTACTTAGGTAACTTACTTGTCTAACACTTGGTTTCACGAGAATCTCAGCTGTCAAGAAAGGATTAGTAGTTTCTCATGTTAAGATAGCTTGCTATATTCAAGCTGTATTACCAGAATCTGTATATAGTGCTCACTGATGTGCCATTAAGGTCAGGTGAGTTTACTTTTACTCAGTATAATATCAATGCAAGTCCCATATCAGCCATCAAATGCTACCTAGTAGTGTTGTGTGAATCGTCATGGACCTAGACTAACAGCCTAGACTACAGGAGCTGCACAAAGAATTTCCCATGCTCTTTTCTCGTACTCTCTTCGCTTTGGTTATCGTGTCTGCTAGCTACTTAGTAGTTACGGAGTAGCTTCGCGATTGCCACGCTGCGACCACCTCCAACCACGAAGGTGAATCCGTACGACTGGTCTAACAAGAATTAGCCTTATTGCTTGCCGACAGAGATCAAATATATTTATGGGTAAATCCACTTTCAGAGAGAAGATTAAATATCTCGACATGCGCCAGTTATCAGACCCGACATCCGTCAGCTAGGCCAACTTCAGCCGAGTCTTACTAGCTTCCGCCTAAGGATGACGATACAAAGGTTTTCATCATGTGGATATACGTGAAATGGAAGATGGAGAGACTACTAACCTGAGATCTGAGACTAAACTCGTGTCAATTTATCCGGGAGCCAACTAATGTAGGAAGCTAAATGTGATGTACACATGTTTCCATGCCGTCAACGTTCAATCATCGTAGGATATCTGCTTCCGTTGCGTAGTCGATGTAGAGCCAGAGTCCTGCAACATCCCGAGGTCGTCGTAATGCAAGCTGTCCATGCCAGCATCGACAACATCCCATGTCCTCTTGCGCAGATCTGGCTTCTTTTCCAGCTGGAATTTCTGGGTTTCCCTTCTCCTCTGCCTGGCTCTTAATTTCTTTTGACGTCTTATCTCAGCCTTGGTCAGTACGGGTTTCTCTGTTTCGATCTCCCCGTCCTCGCTGCCTTCGGCGGTATCATCCATAGCATCGGAGTTTGCGAGAGACGCCGCGTTGTCGACTGTAGTACGTACGGCCTCTTCGCCAGCGGTTTCGATAGACGGGGAATCCTCTGTAGTCTCTGGCTTCAGAGCCTTTCTTTCGGCGCGACGTAGTGCTTCGAGTTCGGAATGGCGGAAGATGGCGATTTGTTCGTCAGTCAGGGTGCGCTTCACCCCGTCAGGATAGTAACCCAACCCATCATCTTCTTCCCTCTCCTCTTCTCCATAGTTATAGTGGTCGGCATCGTCAACATGCGCGGAGTTTGGCCGCAGGAACTGCGAATCGAATAGGCCTACGGCATTGTTGGAGAAGTGAGCCACATGGAATGCTTCGATGTCTGCCTTGCAAGCTGTCAGCGTCCAGGGTGTTCAGAAAGGGAGATGGGCGATAATCCTGAGACATACATGCGATACCTCCGGCGCTACAAATAATGGCAGAGCGTGCAGAGCAGCGGGCATCGCGCAGTGTTTACGCGCTCATTAACGAAAGGAGATGAAAAGGACGTGTTCTAATAAGTAATTTGATACTTGGTAAGGTGACTAACCTACATGTACATAGCAAGGGCCAAGGTAAAAAGCTTGAGTGGGGCGACTGGTGGGCCACTTCTCTGTAGCTTATAAGTACATAGTACAGTCCTTACGTGCAATACAATACCGGTATGGCAAGCAGTCTGCCTGAATATCAGGCTGCAATCTACATAGTAAAGTTGTCTAATACCTAAACATTATAATGAATTTAGTAGAGCGGAATCAGTTGGTACAGCATAATGTATTCGTATATACGTGCACACATAGTGTCATAAATTCATGCAATCGTAACTCATATACATGCTCGTGCTCATCGCCGGATAACCCCAACAAAACCAATCCAGGCAATCAAATTAATGCGATGCGCCAAACAAAAACCATACACAGGGCAACTCCACCAAGGCGTCAGGGATATGTACGTGAAAAGTCGGGTATTCTCCTGGACGAGACCGATGAATGAGCAGTTACGTAACTGCAGCATCAAAGTCTCAAGCAAGACCTTCATGTTGCGCTGAGGAGCGCCAATGCACTTTGAAAGGCTTTCACAACCTCGGAAACTAATCATGCGACCAGCGGTTAGGCTTCCCATTGAATCTTATGTTGTATAGCTGGAACCTACGGTGTTGTTTCTTTTGAGTTAAGGACCCTTCCGAGAGCTGGACGTATCGCTCACGTGTCTGCAATCTATAGGTGATCTGGTTTTAGGACAGGTCCCTAGAGTGATTAATCGGGTTGCGGTGAACTAACCGTTTCACTGCACGTTCATTATCGTAACCAGATGATGCAGAAGCCCAGACATTGAAATACTAGCAGTGAGGTCAGTCAAGACTATCGCCATAGCAAAGATAGGTGCTCGCACCTTGACTAGTTGCGCAAACTCTTCAAGCAGCTTTTTCTCCTTCTCGTCCGCTTCTTGGAGAGCCTTTTCATACCGTTCCTCGAAGTCTTCCCAATCAAAGGGCGCGAGATGACCTGGGCTGGTCATTTCTGATCTGTCGCTTCGGCGCTTTTGTGTCTCGGGGGTCTGAGCTCGACGATGGCGCTGCTGATGACCTCTGGAATGTTCTCCGTTAGGAATCGCGTCGACATTCAGGACTTGTGAGGGCGGCGGTGAATTAAGCAGTCCTTGAGGATTCAGTTTAACAGTGGCATCCTCTGGTGTTTGGGCAGAGTGTTCAATCTGGCTGGGTGGCTCAACCATCATGGACTGGTCCATCATGGCGCGTTCTGGGGTGTGAGGCGCCTGGGCGGGAGATAAAGACCTGGGAGTTGTAGACATCCTGATTATTTCAGTTGCCCGTAAGTTGATTAATTATTGATGAGGTGGATATAACGGTCTAGCAGCCTGATGGGCCTGGTATATAAGTGTATATCCCTTAATACAGTAAAGGGGGCTATAGTAGCCAATTCACAGCTCCCTGACCCTCGAGTTTATGTCAATTAGACAATTCAACTCGAGCTCGAAAAATCGAATTGACTAATGAGATGGAAAATAACGGGAAATCAACAACGTCTGGACAGAATAGATACACAACACAGCATAGCGGCCCGATGTCGATAAAAGCTCTCCAATGAGCAAAGCTTGGCATCTGAGCACGACTCCAGAGGCACGGCACTCACTGTCTTGACATGGTAAGCCGATAACACCGATTGTGCTCTCTGAAAGCAGAATTTCACACAGTGACGCGAGATTGGATGAGCACAGTACCTGCCTAGCCGCACTAGTGCATAGACCGGTATAGGCTGGTATCGGGTGACATCCGCCCCAGGTAGGTGTCCACCGACAGGAATCCACTTTCGAACGTCACAAGGACGAACCCTGTATGACTTCGGCCTATGACTATATAGTCTTCCTCATTCCATTCATTCTGCGTTAACGCTTCTTTTACGTTCTGTGTCTCGTGCTAGCACAATCTCATTATTCCCCTAACAATCCCTCGTGCTGACGTCTTGTCACGGGCTCTTCATCCAGCCATAAGTAGATATGCAGCTTACAACTCGCTCTCATCGTTCGCTACATACCACCATTAGGGAAACGAGTTGCCCTCCATAGAACCGAACCCATAGAACGACCCAAACGACTAAACGACTAAACGATCAAACATCGCTCGGCGTCCACTCGTCAGCCGACAGCGCTCCCCATCCCATAGACTGCTTGCCCACCATGAACTGCGATATCTGCGAGCGGGCGCACCACCCGAAGCGCCTACCTTTCCTCTGTGCTGTCGATGCTAGGAATGAACTATACGAAGGACGCATCGCAAATGCCAAGATCCTTATGGAGAAGGAAGTCATCGAATCCCAGGTCAACAGCCTCCTAGCCGACAGCGATGCGAGCTCTGGCTCCCCCGCAACACACAGGCCTTCGCGCACCTATGTTGACAATTGCACTTCCGAGGAATACAAGGCACGGGAAACAACAGAGCGCATAATGGCTGCGGCTGACAGGCTTCGCGACGAAATGGCGGCGGCCAGGAAAGAAATCGAGGAGCGACGAGTCGCCGTCGCACGCAAGAAGTCGGCCCTCGCCACCGCATCTCAGGGGATTCCCGCGCGCCGAAACAGGGAGCTAGACGAGGCTAGAAAAGCCATCAAGATGACAAAGTACAACTGGGACAGAGAATACGAGGCCATGACTCAGTACAAAGCCGCCCTTTGCATGGAAGTGGCCAAGTTGTATAGGCTACAACGCGTTCGGCGAGGAAACCCGGTACGGTTCGAGTATAAGATTGGAGGCATTGATATAGTCGATCTACAGAACATGAATAGTAAGGAACTCCCCCCCAAGACTGTTACTCAAACAAAGCTAACTGTGTAAAGGTGTCCAACCTGAGCTCTTGTCAGCGTCTCTCGGCCATATCACACATTTACTATTTCTCGCTTCGCATTACCTGGCTATTCGCCTTCCAGCCGAGATCACCCCGCCCCATAATGACTATCCTCGGCCCACCATATTTTCACTAAGCTCTTCGTATCAGCACGGCGAAGTAGCCTTCCCTGGCTCATCACCAATACCTCCAGATCCACGGGATCGCCAGTTTGCTAATATCCCTTTCCCGCGGCCCTTGTTCATCGACAAGCCCCTCACAACGCTCGCCAAAGAAGATCCAGCGACTTACAACGCATTTCTTGAAGCTGTATGTCTTCTCGGTTATGACATCGTTTGGCTATGCCGAACGCAAGGCGTCCCTGTCGGTGATAACAACAACAACTTTGACGCATTTGCGAGCATCGGCCGAAACATGTATAACCTCCTCATCAACTCGTCTCTCCAGCGCAACCCGCAGCAAATAGCCGACGACATTGGCAAGCAGATCGCCGTTAACGAGGGGAACGAACCCACGGAGCTCGGTAAAGCCGCGCCTCGCATGGGATTGTATTCCCATGGCAGCGGACATGCCTTCCTAGGCAGCGCTACTGGTAACGATCTGACTCGGAACTTCAAGCTGCCGAATCCGATCAAACTCATGGATAAACTCAAGTCCAAACTCAACCACGAGAATACTATTCCGGAATGGGAGGTCGTCGAAGACGATGCTTGGGCCCCGGACGATGCCGATGACGGAGTCCTGGTCGGTGGGGCGAGACCGAAGCCCAAGATCGGCGAGCGGGGCGCCCGCTTTGGCTTCGACAGTTACATGAGCGTCAACACCGTGAAAAGCGGCGCCAGCGGTGATAACCCCCCAACCATCATCAGCACAGCGGCCAATGGCAAAGATCGGGAGAAAGGAGAGAAGAGCAGCAACGGGTGGACGAAGATCAAGCCTAGATAGACAGGTCCGGTCAGCTTTCACAACGTTATAATAGTAATATTGGATAGCGTAATGATGGAATGATCATGCATCGCCAATCATGCGATGTCTTGTGTATTGAGTTCCAGCCTCTTAGAGATGCGTTTGTACGTTCTATAACATGTATATACAGCATGCGCCAGTCAGCCAATCAAGCGGCTAGAGTTAGAACAGTGCAATGGTCCAACAGCATTTCGATCCAGACAGTACAAAAGTGAACAGACATAAGCCAAACCAAGAGGGTGGATGTATGGAACTCTTGTGTCCGTCAAATATCAGCGTAATGAAAACAAAATTTCCCGTAACCCGCAAAAATAGACAGAAAACCAAACAAGCAGAAAAGTTCAACCCCGCCTCTTTGCGGGACGAGGGTTATCATCTTCTTCTTCACTTTCACTTTCTTGTGAAGGGCCCCCTCCATTTACTACAGTTCTCGTGTCGAATGGTGGTACTGGCTCAAACACTAGCCCTGACTCCGACTCTGATTCTGACTCTGCTTCAGGCTCGGGCTGTGTCTGTGGCTCCGCCTCCGGTTCAGATTCTGGTTCATAATCCAGCTCAACGTCGTCTTCGCCGGATACGACTATTCCCGTCGCCCGTCTTGCAGCCTCTGTCACGAGCGCGGACCACGCAGGCGATTGCACTCCTTCGGGCTCTGGTTCTGGCTCAAGTTCCGACTCAGATTCCGACTCGGGTTCCGGCTCGCTATTCTCGTCCCCGAATATTATTCTATCCATCGCGCGCCTCTCGTTATCTGTTAGGGCAAAGTACTCTTCTAACAGGCCATCCGACTCTGTTGGTAATGGTGCTACTGGGATTGGATCCAACTCTTGGAGCCCGTTCACTACTGGTGGATCTGCTGAACTCTGAGGTACCGGAGGCTCCAGCGCCAGCTGGCCGCCGACCTCGAAGAACAATCTCTCAAGCTCTTCTTCATCGTAGTCGCTAATTTCAGAATCCTCATCATTGGCGTGGTAATCTTCTTCTTCCTGTTGTTGGGCTGCTATCTGCGGTGGAGGGTTGGGGAATGAGATGGAAGGTAAGGCAGGAAGACCGGAGAAACTAAAAGTCGCAGTAGGTGTAACTCCATTGGTAGCCGTGGCGTGGAATTGGAAAACGTTCGGTGTAGGACCAGAATATTCCTGCTCCTGTTCCGCATTGTACTCGTTCAATTCAGTCTCCGGATCCGACGTCCTGAGCAGAATCATATCCTGCTCGAGTACTGGCCCAGGCGGAGTAGGCGGGTCGTAGAAGTTGAGAGAAGGCATGCTCGGAACGGCGAAATCGAAAGTAGGGGCTGCGAGCACATCTGCTGCTGGCGCGGTAGATAAAATTGAGGGAGTCGTGGCGGAGAATGTAAATATATTAGGTACAGAACTATTCGGTCTCTGCGGCTCCTCTGCGTCGTGATTAACGGACGCCGGCTCTTCATCCTGCTTAAGTTCCGGTACCGGCGGTGAAGAACTATCGGAGGGAATAATGAAAGGTATATTCGTACTAGGAGTACTGATCACTCCCGTAGGACCTACAGTAGGTAGACTAGGAAGAGCATGATTAGCAGAAGCAGCTACGGGGACACCAAGGTCCATGAGAATGTCTGCTGCAGTCGGCGTGGATATCATCGAGGTAGAAGTATCTGAAGAGACGTTGGCTTCGGCGGCCGTGTTGGCCGTAAGCAATGCAAAGGGAGAAGAGATAGCAGGAGTCGATAACGTCGAAGCTCCCGAGAAAATAAAGGCATAATCCTTGGGGACTCTTGCGCTCGCATGGACGGCCGCAGGCGTCATAGATGGAGCACCGAGCGCGGACTCAGAGGTAGTGGTATCGGCAGTTGTGTTTACTCTCGTGTGTGAGGTACTAAAGACAGGGCGCGCGGCAACTCTCATGCCCATGCCATTACCACCAGTCGTGGGTAGTCCATAAGAAGGCCGAATAGGAACGGTATATAATGCCGGATCATGGATGAACCGAGCAGGATGGGGTGCGCGCACCATATCGCCGATAATCCATCCCAAGCCGCGTTGTGGGCAATACGTGCTGGGTTGCTCATCATCAGATTCAGAGTTGATCTCAAGTCTCTTAAGTAATGCGATAAGTTCGTCTATCATTCCGTCGTCTGATGACTCGTCCATGGGCTGATATTCATATTCAAGTTCGTTCGATGACTCAGTCGAAACCTCGACATCGACATTCATCAATTCGGGCTCAGCCACGAATTCAATAGCCTGATCGGAAACCTCGGGGAGGAAGGGGGGATGGATAATCGATAGGTCATGGTTAGGGATAGGGGTAAGCTCAGCACTCGTCTTAACTTCCGGGATATTCTGAGTAGGAGCAACGGGGACCGGGGGTAAAGAGGTTGCAACTGCATTTGAAGGCTGATTTGTAGGAACTACAGAAACTTCTGTTGGGACTTCTGTGGGTGAAGAGATCTGCTGAGGAGGCTGATAGAAAGGGACCACAGGTGTCTCTGCTGCAACTTTCGTACGGATGATGCTATGCCGACGTTCGATCTGAATTTCTTTTTGTCGTTGTCTCCTATAAAGTGAATTCAAATTAGCAAGCTAGCATAGAGAAAATACTACGGGAGAAAACTTACACAATGAGAACCACTTCGTCGTACGTGCTTCTGGCCACGAAGGTGTAGGTGTTGGTGAACGGTTGGGGACGATGGTAGGTCTGCTCCTTGAGGGTGCGATCGGCTTTCTAAGCCTCCCGTCCACGCCTCGTCGTCGTCGTACATGGTCCAAATAACGAGCAACGGTTCTTCTGTTGGCGTTCACGGCGGAGCTGGTCTTCCCAATTCTTCCGAGCCGCCTCCCTCTGGCGCTGGAGCACATCCGAGGGTATCTTGTCTCGTCGGCGCTGGGCCCAGAACTCCTCTGACCGTTTCTCGAACTCGGAAAGACGCCATTCAGGGCACCAGTCGTAGCTCTCCGTAAAAGACCATATGATGGTCTTAGTGACCTCGCTGGAAGCGTATATCACGTTATTGAGAGCCACCAACACGAGCAGGACGACGGGTCGGACACATGTCTCCCACGCGCGGACTCCGGGAGTGATCCAATCTAATTCGGGATTAGATGGCCATAAGACTAGGAAAGGGCGGTGTTGCTGTGTCTCTTGTGAGAACGGCCTGCACAACTTGAGCCACAGCAACATGCTACTCTCGGGGATTACCCAGAGGGCCATCTGCGGACCGGCGACCCAACAACGATAACTGGCTAGACCTAGCCAGAAACCCCACCAACCGTAATCGGTGTAGGCGGCGATAAGTGATAGCGAGACGATGGCGGTCATAATCAACCTAGCTGAGGCCAGGAAGGCGACGGAGAAGCAAACGGCAGCAGCGACAAATGTCCAGATACTACAAATCTCGGAGTCAGTTGTTGCCATTTGGATCATGTCTTGTTGGGGTTTAAAGTTTATAGACAATATCATGTTCCAGAATTTGTGCTCTGAAAGAAAATGGTTTCGGGAATCACTCACCCAATAGCTGGGTGTACGTTCCAGCCGTACACTACGGCGATGGTTGATACCACTATTCCGAAGAAAGGGAGCAACACTTTTGGCAGAGTCAGTATTGCCTCAAGTTTGTTCCGATCTCCACAAGAGAACATAAGTTGCAAAGCAACATGAAAATCCCAAGTATGAGAGATTGCAATGCATCTACAACCCACTAACGACATCGCATTTAAGATGTGGCAGAAGAGGTGCAGATCAGAGAATTGCTTACTCTCAGTCCAGTGGGCGAGGGCAAAGACCACTGCAAAGGCCCCAAGGGCAATGGAGTGACGAGGGTAAGTGACGTTGAACATCTTTAAAAAAAGAAATCAACCAGAGACCAGAGAGGGTAATGAGAGAAAAACCGTATCATCAACGATTGCGCATGAGTATTCGCGTGTGGACGTGCATGTGAACGAAAACGAAAGCTGAGCTGCGATCGACGCGATACTGTGGTTGAAGAAGAGGAGAAGGAAAAGAATGGCGCGAGAAGTGAGACGGGATGTATATTTTGTAAGGCGACTAAATTGCCGCCGTGTGACAAGCGCGTATCCTTGCAGATGCAATATTATTGGGGCAGGTTGGTGTGGTTACCTGATTGCAAAGTTGGACAGTTACACAATCACTTCTATTCCGACAACACGGGTATCTATGCCAATGGCATGGTTTGCTCCGGTAGTGAAGGTAGCTTTTACGGTACCGCTTATACCAAGTTCTTCGGTACCAAGTCTGATCCGGTAGCATTAAATAGACAGGCCAGGGCTCAATAGGGTGTTCCTGAACCACCTAATTCAAGGGAGGTCCAGTTAGTTCTACACCCTAAGGTAGCTTGGGAACTTGTTCCCTAACAATATCTATTTTAAACCAGTTCCTATCACTACTTCAAGTTTTAGGCAACCGGTTACCTCTTCTCAGCAGTACCACTAGCCTACTTTGCAAAGAGCGTAGAATCCTATTTCAAAACTCAAGTTGATGTTTAAGCAACTAAATATTTTACTTACTAGATTATATAACGATAGAGATTATTTGTCCTTCTAGTGTTTGTTTCCTCTCAAGTACTTACTTGAAATATCAAAGTGGCAACTAGGTAACGGATTTGAAGAAGCATAATGTGTGTCATTCAACTTGGATTTTTCAATCGGGGATCCATAATGCCAGTAGAGAATTTATCAATAACCAAATGGAATGTAAATCTAGTTTAGTTGGCATAGGTGGCTATTTTCAGTCAAGGAATATTGCTCAACGTACTACCTATTGGTAGGTCAATATCTATGTACATAGGTTTGGCAGTACATCTCACGAGTATCCTAAGTATCCAAGTATCTGCCGTGCCTTCTTAGAGATGATTTCAAATTGCCCTCTCAAAACATGCAAACAGGGTGAAAACTCAATGAGAATTCCGTCTTTCGGGTTATTGTGTTGACCGCTGCGTCATTTGTCGACCGGAGTTGCCTAGATCATCATATGACAGGATAAATAACAATACGAAAGTATGTTCAGGTAATCATTAACTCTACCAAAGGTAATATTTCAAAACAGACGGGTATCTGAACGACACACTGGGTAAACACTAAATGCCGCCACCACCGAGAACCAACCCACCGTCATAATTCATAACGACATTAGCATATAGAACACTAGTCAAGCATATCTACTTTCGGCCCCGAGCCAGCAATCTCTCATACAACTCGACAACAATATCACTCCATGACTCCGTCTTCTCAGAGCCGACGACAGAACCTATGCGAGTCGCTAGGTACTCAACAACATTGTCAATTTTGAAGTGCTCCCCGTAGACGACGCGCGCCTGAGGGACAATTGATACCTGCAAGCCGCCCGGAGTGTGCTGGCCGTGAAGCCCAAGTTCAACCTCGACCTTCGTCTCTAGCGGGGCGAGGAGAAGCGCAGATCGGACCGCAATAGAGGAGTCCGAAGTGCGGGAGACAGTGGTAGGGAAAGTGCAGTTCAAGAGACGTATATCCGCGGCCACCTGGGTAGCCTTCCTCCACGCTCCGCTAACAGTGCTCAGTATGTCGTAAATCTTGGTCTTGCCTTGCGCTTGGGTCATCCCGCGCACGTGATCCCGAATACACTGGACGAAGAACTCCTTCTCGGGAGATGCAGGCAATGGATCGCGGTCGCGATTGGCCGCAATATACCAGAGATCGATCCGCGAGTCTGAAGAAGCCTTGCGCGCTCCGCCAAGTGATGAGATATCGAACACGAGCTCGATTTCCCGCTGGAACGTCATTGAGATGACAGTGCCAGAAAGACCTGTAATAGCCCAGCCATGTCGTCTCTCTAGCTCATCAACTTTGGCTGTTATCGAATTAGTCATATCCTTCAAAAAAATAGTTCCTAATCATTCCAGACTGACCTTTGAGAGAATTGATTTCGTTAGATGTCCATCCTCTGCATTCCTCCCGTACCTTTTCAGCCTCTTCGATATCAGTAGCATAGTTTTGCTTCCTCTGTGTCGCCGTGTCGACGTTTGATTCCGTCTCGGCCAATTCCTTTTGTAGTTCCTCAATTTTCCGTTTCTTCGTCTCAATGTCTAAATCGAGATCGGTCAGTTCTGCGCGCGCGGATTGTAGGTCTTGCGGATCACAATCTGCAAGCTCTCTTGCTACGGCTTCGAGATCTTCGCGCTCAGTTGTCAGTGACTCGAATTGTTGAACGAGGCGAGGCAATACAGAAGTAATAAGTGCTTGTTGCTTCTGTAAGACTTCCTCGTCCGCTTCCATGCCCTCGAAGATCTTTTCAAGGCCTTCTTTAAGTCCGTCCTGAAGTTTCATGCGCCATTCATACCACATAGCCTTGCTGAGCAATCGTGCATGTGTTTTCACATTTTTAAACTGATTGTCCATCAGGGTCTTGAACTCTGGTGTTGCCGTCATGTACTCCTTAAAAAGGGGTGGGTTCTCCTCAAAAGTTTCGGTCTCGATCTCTCGCACAATGCGTCGGCCTTCCGAGATGTACTTTTTCAGCTCTCGGCAAGACTAGTAGAAGTCAGCATATATCTACGGCTGGTAATACCCTTCGGGTATAGAGTAGACTTACATGTTGATAAAGCTCCAGCATCGGGACGGTGCAAGCACCAGCTACGACACAACGCTCCAGAGAGAGATCTTTTTCACCCCGAAGAACGTCCTTCTGGGCACTAGGCGCCTGGGTATGTCTCCGTTTCGTAGTAGTCAGTTCCATGAAGCGGATGCTAGTCATGTTCAGAAAGTCCTGAAGATGAATATGCTCTCCATTGCTATCCTCGAAGCCCTCAAGGTTTGACAAGGGAACATTATCATGGAAGGTAAATGTGTTAGTGGGCTGATCAGATGGCATGTTCTTGAACTGGCCGCTGTTCTGTGGCGAAGAGGTTAGATTGAGGTTCTTGCTGGGTGACAGTGCTAACGGAGGCGCCATGAGACTTCCATTCCCAAACTCTAATGTTCTAGTAGTAGATCGATTAAACCGACCCGTGGTCTCTTCCTTCGTCGGTGGCGCACGTAGTCGAACATTTTTGACGGGACTGCTTTGGTGATTCTTAAGCCGTTTAACACCATCTCGATCACAATCGTCGTCGTCTTCATCAAGCTCGGCAGGTCGTTTACCGAGAAGACCGGCAGCGCTACCAACATGAAGGCTCTTCCGACCCCTTAGAGGGTTTTTCTGAGGAGTCATACTTGATATCATGTCTTTCAGTGTCGCTGTACCATTGTCGTCATCCCCGTCACCTCGCCCATTGAGAATACTGCGCTCCCTATCCAGTTCATTGTCCATAATCTGTGGCTCTGTAAAAGTGACAGCTCTGAAGTTCTCTCGGTGAAAAAACTGATCGGCCGTATCACCGATAGAGCCTCGTCGATCAAGGAGTTCTGTGACTTTTGGCGACCCAAGACCGGGGCGGTCAGCACCAATGCCAGAAAGCTTGCGGTTTAGCGGAGTGAGCACTACTTGAGGAGTCGTAATACCGGTGTTAGGATCTCGCCGGAAGATCGATGACCGGAACCCGCGAACACTAGCTGACCCAGGCGATCTAGCAGCCGAACCCGGCGCTGCCCTTCCAGAAAGCGATCGTCTTTGCGATGGCAGCGAGGTTGGTGTTTTGATCGGACTTGATTGTAGAGGAGTACTAGGTAGGTCCGGTTTTCCTGGGCTCATGGCCTTGGAGGCGAAAAGACTGCGTTTGGGGGATTTTCCTTTGGGAGTTTCCGAAGCCCGTCGGTCGATACTGCGGCGAAGTCCTTTCCCTCGGAATGGAAGTTTATCAGGGCTCTCGGCTTCTAAGATATCTCCAGCTGCATTCATTTCGGGTAAACCACCATTCGAGGTCGATTCTGGCATACCATCTCCGTCTGGTATGTTTACTTCTTGTTCCATAATTTGTCTGGGAGTATGATTTTGGGCTGGAGAAGGATCTCTAATAATTTTGCCAACTGCTGTGGTCATATCCATACCCATCGTCGCGTCCGCTTCGTCTTCGTCTTCGTCAGCGTTCTCAGCTGGTAAGATGCGGCCGAGTCCGACAGTCATATCCATAGTTATTTCGTCCTCTTTCGCCAGTGTGTGACGACGAGCAAGAGACATTCTCCGCTTCGCAGCATTTGACTTGGATGTCGACATGACACCACCCATCACGGTGGTAAACTCCATCGACATATCCTCATCGTCTTCATGCTCGACAGGATCATTGGTTTGGAGGCCATTCCTTATGCCACCAATTGCCATGGTCATCTCCATAGTGGCGTCTTCCATTGGATCGTCCTCGAGTCTGTTGTTAGGACCTTGTTGCTCAACCTTCGTCCCAAGCCGTGAGGGGAGAATGCCACCAAGGGCCCGCGTAACATCCATAGACATCTCTTCTTCCTGGAATTCGTCTTGAACATAACTCTGCGATGATATAATGCCTCCAACGGCGCTTGTGATTTCCATATCCATGGGCGCCGTATCCTCTCTGTCGTCATGATTATGCGGGCTTTCTTGCTCACGAGCAGTACCTGCCGGCCTCGGCCCGGGTTTCTTAACCCAGCCAAAGGAGGGAATAATCTCCTCTTCTTCATCAATTCTTTGAGTTTCCGCTCGTCTAGTAGCCAGCCTGAGAGCGTCGTCGAGAGTGTCATTATCATCATCTAAAAAGCCTGACCGAGCCGTTATACCAGATGCAAAGGATGTGCCAGTCATCTCATCGGCATCAAGATCCATAGTTACCCCATCAGCATCCGAATCACTGCCAGAATCTGAGACAATTTCCTCGTGTACCTCGGTAACGCCCTCGGTCGCTTCGGAATCTGAGCTATAGACACTAGAAGCTAAGGTCAGGTCATCGTGATTGTTGGTATAATTGTTTATGGATATTCCAGAGCTTCTGCGCCAATTCTTCTGATGCGAACTTCGTTGATCTTCAGGGGAATATGAAATCAAGTCTTCGACTTTGTCTGGAAGGGTAGATGGAGGGTCAGTAGCCCCCGCGAAGGCACTCGGTTGTGCGGCTAGCGATGAAGCTCTCCTTGTAGAGTCGGTTGACGTAGTCGAATCCTGCATGTACTCGATTTCGTGGAAGGTGTGAAGGGTAGCTTCGGCGGCAAAAGACACGCGTCGGTTGGCGAGAGACTTTCTCCGTGCTTCACGTCGATCCTTAATCTCCTTTTCTAGCTGCGCTTTCTCCTTCTCTTCGCGCTCTCGAGCAGCGGCCTGTTGCTCCTCCTCGGTGCGTAATGCGATCTTGGTACCAGATGAAGGTGGGTCCTCATTCTGAAAAGGGTTCGACAGCTTATCGAGGCCTTGGACTATGCCCGAGGGAGGTGACTTTCGAGAAGAGCCTTTTGACTTGTGTGGCGGTATCTCTTGTAGCAGAGGCATCGTAGGTTTGAGGATGGATCGCGGTGGTGGTCTGGAGGGGGCGGCCAGCGACTGCATAGCAATCAATTAGTAACTCGAGTGTCCGACAGACAAGGCTTGTCCGGCTGCATTGTGAATTGCATACCACGCGCCTATTTCCAGAGCCCGACTTCAAGACATCAAGACCACCTGGGCCCATACTCTTACTACGCGACTTCTTCCGACCGGCATTACCAGCTAAAGAGCTAGCCAGGTCAACCGTGATGTTCTCTTTTTCTGCTGTTTTACGAACTGGCGAATAGCCTGTTGATTTCCGCGGTCGCCGTGTCGACGGGAGCGTCATGTCGGTGCGGCTAGACATTATGGTAACGTTGAAAATACGAATTTGCGATAATGATGCCGACTTTTAGACGGCGCGTCGCATAGTGATTGGAATGTGCAACAGCGAGGGCCAGTTTCTCGTAGGCACCGATCAGTTGCAGAGAAGTCTCAAAAATGAGAGCGAAGCTATAAAGTTGGCGTATACGTGGCGAGCTGCTGGTGAATGTGGTTGCATATCAATTCGCAATCTGGTTGGTGATCGCGTCTGGAAAGGAATTGTTTGTAAACATGATGCGGGTGCGGGTGGGGGGCTACCAGGTTACAGGTACCGTTCTGCCTATTTACACCACCACATTAGGTAGGTGGGTACTGTGGGGCACATAGCTGCAGAAAACGCCCTCCCCACAGAATGTCTTATCCCCATCAAAAACAGTGTCAACATATTTCGAATTTCGAGGTCTTTACAGAGTACGACTACCTACCAGATAGGTAACCCAGTGACGACTTGTAGTGGCCTATCTTACGCATAGTATCCCAGATCAAGATTGAGAGTTAGACTATCTTTGCATTTCTAGGTTTGCATATTTTCTATAGTCGACTAACACCTTTGTTGTGACCGTGGCCCAGCCAATCGTGGACTTAGACGACGAAGTATTCATAATTTCTAGTTTCATTAGAAATTTAACATTAATTTAACACAATTAACTAACTAAAAATGTTACGCGAAGTATATCCCGTATTTATGTTTAATATCCGGCCTGTTCATTACTATTCGTGGTTGATAAGTCGCCCAAGTTAGAATTACACGCACGTTTCCAATTCTTAGGAGTAAACTTGTCTACAATAGACTTGAATGTCAACTGGCGTTCACGAAGTAAATGTCAGCAAAAGATGCCGCGCATCAGCATTTCGGGTATATGGGGCAAACTTACCAGTGTACAAAGATCTGCATCACCGTCAAAATGCTTCCCTTCCGCTTGACATCCAGGGATCCTTATGATCCGGTCATTATATCGAATCCTCACGAAGTATTCGTCAAGTTTTCGTGCCTCCTCCGTCGTGAGTTTCCCGACCGGTCGCCCCCCGACGCTTCGCGGGTCGCCCGTATCTCCTTTATCGGCGGTCGACATCAAGCTAGTGGTAGCACTCCCCCATACCCGCCGCCAACCACTCTCATTCATGTTTAGATGAGGCGTTTGTTTCTTGCGGAACAGTTCAAAGATAATGTGGCTAGTGAAGGGCGGCCACCTCTCGTTACTATCAAGACAGCCAAGGCTTGCTAGCACTACGCCGATAGTGCGATCATGGCAGCCAAATATGGATAGCTTGGGCGGCGTGTTTAGTTTTACGGTAGTATCTCGCCATATGTCGTATGTTCGATTCCACTCCACTTGGTCAATCATCCTGAGGGCTATATCTCCCACCAACTGGCCTGCGCCAAGCATTCGTAGTTCACGAGAAACACCGTAGCCGCGAAACATCTCGTCGATCACAATGCGCTCAATGGCTTTGCGTACTCGTTCGTCGTAGAATTCGTCGGGAAGCCAGGTGTCAGGCCCATGGGCAAGTGTTGCATTGATCGAGTCCATGACAGCCGATAGACTAGGCCGAGAGTCCAGAGTCAAGGTTTTGTTGCCAGGCATCCATTTGCCCAGCTTTTCGGCCAGATACCTCATATCGTCGCTTCCGTTCCACTTCTCTGCAGCTTGCCGAGAAAATGCTCTGACAAGTTCTGCGAGTCTAGCGCACGATTTGGTGTTTGGCAGCAGCGTCTCCTCCGCCCGTGAGCGCATGGCAATCTCCCAAGGAGCCGAAGTCCGGTTCGTACCCGAAGGATAAAGGCCGTATAAGATCTGCTGCGCCGATTCAATGACTCGTGGCACCTCCGTTGTTCGAACATAGAGCATGCTAGCATCTGATAGGTACTTTGGCAGCTTCTAAGCGTTAATTTGGTCACCACTTCGCGGCAGGGTCATATCAGGCCTTACTAAGTTTAGCTGGTCGACGTAGAGCCAGCGCAACCATTTGCCAAAGGCAAGGGAGGTTTCCCGTCCTCTATCAGTGAGCTCACCAGGCATGCTATAGACTGCTGTCAGGCAATGCGTCTCGTCATGACGCCTTGAGGCGAGCGAGCCTCACATACCAGATGCCGTTGGTCTCGCCACCTACGCTCCGTGCGGGAATCGATCGCCCTTGGGGTACAGATGTCTCTAAGCATCTCTTCCAAGTCATAGTTTCCCATCTAGAGCCATCCTGAGAAGCCATGACAACCTGGGAAAACCGCTGAGCCGCGTTGCAATATGGCCAGTCTGGAGCAATCAGCGACCGAGTGTGCAGCTGCTTCGGCTCTCCTCACTTACAAGGGGACAACCCAGTCTAATGCCGAGCATGAAATCAGCACAGCAGCGAAGGCATTAGGAGTCGTGCCAACTTACGTTCTGAAAGCGCGGCCATATTGGGCTTCTCTCTCCATGACGGACCAGCTGATTCCTCAAGGCGGTTAGCACGAAGAATTAGGTATGCATTGGGCAGAACGAACAATCTGCACTTGCTCGATCTTTAGTCCATCTGGACAAGCCGGAGCTATTGTTGCGCTAGGGATAGACGTCATGGCGATAACCTAGACCCTCTAACCTTAGGTGGTATTTATTTCGGTTGTTCCCGTAAGCTAAGATAGGACCCTTTAACTGTGGCTTGTGTGGCTATGTCTGTGGCCCGTGGCCCGTGGCCCGTGCAAGCGTGCGCAAGGAGGTTTTGATTTCAGCTTTCGTTACAATAAGTTGCACCATCTCTGATAAAAATGTAGACCAAGGTTAAAGCTGATCACCGGCTCCCTGGCGCTGTGTGCTTTCGGCAGCAACGTCGATTTTATTGACGAGCTATACCACCAGTTCGAGGACCCTGTTAAAAAAAATAACTCGGTTATTCCAACCCTACTATCTACATTGAAGGTTTACGCGAGGAGCTTTGCTTCGTGGACGCTACTTGGATATTATGTGGATAATTCCTGGAGACAGAACGCAACAACTAACGCTGAAATCATTACCCGATGTCGAACTTGACGGTCTGATCGCTAAGACTGTACATAAGGCTGTTGACGGCCTTAGGAACTAGCTCACTTCCACCCCTGCTCCTCCACTTGAAGACCGAGGACGTTATGTTTACAATTGCAGGTATCCTAACGATGGAAGGGTGTTACTAGCTGCATTTCCTATAGGGGTGGCTCTGCGCTGGAGGGAGGTGACAGTGCTGACGAAGGGCCTGCTCGGAATGTCGCCAAGCAACATTTGCTCTGAGGCAGCGCTGTTGACAGAGCAACACCGTTGAAATGTATACACTTCTCGGGGGCACAAACGGCCTAGGACCAAGGCTATAGAGAACGTGCGAGGGAGATATATGCTACGCGGCCAGGGACACTATGGGACCCTATTCGCCGTGGAGCAGCGTCTTCACTGCGGTCGATCAGCTCCATGGATGGAAGATAGTAGGCAAGGCTACGGACAAATACCGGAGCAAGAGACAGGGGAAGCACATCGGTACTATCTCGAAGCATACCAAGGTCACAAGCACATGACCCGGCCCACCCCCTGTGCTATATGACAATGCCGGCTGCTTCTAGACGTGGTGCGGTAAGGCACCGAGCGGAGCAGATAGGAGATGCGCACGACCTATCGCGAAAGTCACGCGGCGTTGCGTTGCCGTGAGGGGTAATATCTATACGGCAGGCTGCCATGGCTGACGATCTGACAGAATCGTACCACTTTTCCCTCGTCTTTCGTGTTCTGCTCTTTAACCCAGTGTCATTCATATCCTTCATCTCAATCTCTCAGCTATCACCTTCGCAGATTTCTACAATAACCGCAGACTTTCATAACAATGGTCGCCGCAACTCTCACCCCAGTTCAGCCTTCGACAGGCTACCGTGAGAAGCTGACCCCCACCCTCGACAGGCAAGTCGCAGCAGGCAGGGTAGACCGTCTCCCCAGCATATCTGAATGTGCGGTGCATCTTGAGCTACTCGACGCTATTGTGCGTATGGAGGTCCAAGTCGTCGCATGGGGTAAGGAAAAGGGGCTTGCTGAGGGAGTGGCATGGAATACGTATTGCTCCGCTGCTGCGCAGAGATTCCTGGAGTGGTCGCAGATGACTGAGGCCCATGAGGGGAACACTCCGCCGCTGGATATCTTGATTGTCTGGCATGCCTACATGCTGAACACGGCCGCATATAGGCAATATGAAATCCAGGTGCTGAAGGGTCGTATGGGCCTCAACGGCATTGACTGGGCTACAGTGGTGAGTTACTTGCTCCAATTACGTTCATATTGTATCTAGAACGCAGACTCTAACTTAGGCTTGTATGAACAGCATCGTTGTATTGATGAGGGCAGTCGGTTCAATATTTCCGCAGAGGACGCGGCCACCATGGTCCAACTCCCATTCCCAGTTGATCTCCTTGGTGCACTCAAAGACGGAAAGGTCCAGATCGACAGCGCCAGCCCTCCGTCTGTCGACTTTGACTTGGTCGCTGCGGTCCAGCGGCAACTGAAGTTTGCCCATAAAATGCATGATGCCAAATGGCTGCGTAGCCCGTTTGCTAGTCAGATCCTCGAGACCGCCATCCGCCGCTACGAGATGTTCTTCACTCTCATAGCCGAACACCCAGGCAGCTCTCTATCGCCAACACCAGACATCGACCTCGTCTGGCACACGCACCAGCTATCGCCCAAGCGCTATGGCCTATACTCGGCCATGAAGGCCAACGGTAAGTTCGTCAATCACAACGATAACATAGCCAAGGGCGCTCTCGAAGGGGCATTTAAGTCTGCGAAGACGCTCTTCCGCGACCGCTTCGGCAGCGAATACCATGTCTGCTACTGTGAGAGCTGCATGGTCTCGCGTAACCCTAGCGGCCATGCCCGCAACGAAGAGTCTTCGGGACGCAATACAGTCACCTGCCCGTACGGCAGCAGTTGCGGAACCGAATGCAGCGGTGAAAGCTGCCAAGCCTCCTGCAGCGGTGACAGTTGCCAATCTGACAACCTCAACCTTTGAGGGCTCGTGCTTGTGTTGGAGTGCTTGTTTATCTTCCGGTGAGGCGTTCTTTGCCGCCCAGTTTAAGGCTAAGCTCACATTTCTTCCAAGCAGTTTATTAATCTGCTCTTTTTTAATCTAACATCACATGATATTAAGTCTCACTTAACCATTACAATAAATATTAAAAAGAATACTATAGTATTTCATGCTTGCCTAGGTCAGATCCTCCCATTTGCGTGACTTGGTAGTGGATGACTGCATGTTGAGTGATTCTTCTTTGGTTTTCCCTTCAGGATATATTTTATTATACAACTTTTCCATTTGTTGTTCTCATAGCATCATTGTAAAATGCAGCCTAGTCTATGCCTTTCAAGTCTTGGTGACTCGACCGCCTCCACAACCTCTCCTATCGCCTCAATGAATTAACGGCAGTACGACATAGTGTTTGAACCAATCAGTCGTCACTCATTTTTCGGCGTTTTGGGACCATGCAAGTTCGTCTGCATCATCTCCTACTTAAGCCCTTGGCGGCTTATTCCCCGCCCGTCCGAAATGCGGCTTATGGCTTGCTAGAACAGACATATTGGGTCCGTATCTACGACACCATTGGCCTGCCCAAAGCTATCATAGCAGGTCGATGAAACTGTGACCTACTGCGTTGGAGGATTCTTCGTAGATGCACTGCGACATTCCTTAATCCTCCAGCAGGCTCGCGTCAGGCTCTCCAATCAGCAGCTTTGAACGTGCATATAGACCTCATTCATAGGGCCCCAGACTGGTACAGAATGCAGGCGACGAGTTGGGTAGTTTGGTACCCTTGCAATTTGACCTTGACTATTTGAAAACCTAATGGGCATGATTGGAAGTCCTCTCTGTTCATGACTGTGCCTCTCAGCCTATCTGGGATACGCCCCACGTATTCTCACAATCCGATGTGACCGCGGAATCACGGCGATGCCCCCTGATCCCGGATCACCATCGCCCGACTACTTAGATAAGCTGATAACGTTCGGTATGATTTGTGCTATGATTTCTTAATATTCTCAGTTCTATAGTGACACAGTATTGTTTACAGCGCTGAGCTCAAGGACGTTCTGTACAACGTGTCCAAGCTGTTTCTAAAGAACCACGTCAAGACATTCTTGGATAAAGAAGTCGCGGAGGTTAAAAAACGCCAAGTCAATGGGCAAGTCTCGGAGACTGGTCGCCGCTTACTTCAAGCCCTGCGACTAGCCTAACCAAAGATGAGACAGCATCTTCGATGTCCTTCACGAACTGTTTCAAGAATAACTTTGGCCAGTTAATTGTAACGGAGAGTAAAGCCTCGGCTGACGTTGTTCAGGATACCATCGATGCTTTGCTCAACGCTGCTTCAAACGAGGGCGCAGTGCTCTCCGACCCTGTGGAGAACACATCAGTGAGCACCCCGTTTAAAGCTTGCAGAGAAGCCGGCATAATCTCCAAGATCGTTTTCTCCGGTCCTGTTCAAGGTAAGCTTGCTGTCGCCAGCAGTGGTCTCTCAACTCTCGTGCCACAAGCTTGACTCGATCCTCGTCATCCCGGGGCTATTCGTCACTGGTTAGCACTAGCTAAGTGATGACAAGAGATGTGAGATAGTGGATGGGCAATGCCGGCGATAATTTATTCTTTTTAATAAAAAAAACACCAAAAGGTTTACAAAATATTCAGCCATGTCTACTTTCATTTTTCACCAGATCATAGTCGATTCATGATATGGCATATTGGTTCGCTCACTTGTTTAACACTGTCATATCCCGTAACAAACTACTTGCTCAATGGTGTCGTCATTCATGTTAAAGCATTCTTCAATCAACATTGATTATATTGGGTTGTGATTAATACTCAACCGGGACGTGCGACCACCACATGTAAGTCGTATCAATCCAGCTAATGCAACTAGCGCTTCTTAGCCGCCCTCCGTGCATTCACGTCTTTAGTTGCCGACGAATCGGTGGATTCAAGACACAGTCATGTAGGTGTGTCGTTGGCGGTTCATTTGACACAATCCTATCGCCAGGCGCCTTAATAAAAATATAGCTTGACGAGGGGCCTTTAGCTTGAAACTTTGGCGCGGAAGAGCTGAAAAAAAGGGCCTGCGACTGTTGTATTTGTATCTTCCATTGGTTAAATGTCTACAAGCAAAGTGCACTTTCGTGTCCTATCTAAGTACGTGGCACGCCACGAAAATATAAATGCATTGCATCATCCAACGATCGATTTGGGTGTGCGTACACTGCATACACGGTGGCTAACCTAGCGGCAAGTAAGAAGATGCCGGGCATGGGCTTCTCGATAAAGCCGTTTTGTCCTTTGCGGTGATCTTCTTGGAAACGGTAGGGCAGGACGCCATGTTGTTGCGGGGGGGATTTTAGATCCACGAGGGAAAAGTCTTCTATCAATCAACAAATATCATGCATGAGTAACACCAATTGGCTATATAACAAGGTTCTCGGTGCTTCTGTAACTGATTCTGGCGTATTCGCGCAGCCTGCTTCTACTTCCTCATCTTACCGAATGATCCTCCCAAAGGTATATCACGAAAGAGTATTGTCCTACACAGCTCAGCCAGTAGTATAAGAGAATGATTGCTTCAATTAAGCTATTAAGGAGCTAGCTGATCTCCAATCATTGGTTAGCGTTATGAAACAACGTGGAATCTAGTACAATATCGTGTTATGATGTCAGTCTGTATAGGGGCACATTTTGGAACCGACTACTTTTATGTCTTTGCACCGGGAGTGTGTATGCAGGACGGCGATACTATGCATACCTTCACAGCCTCACTCAAGACTCTGGGGTGTGAATGTTACCTCCCATGCAGGAACGCTTACCGTGGGGGTATCGCCCTATCAGCCATCACGAGACAGTAGCTACCTATATATAGGCAGTTAGTTTAGCAAGGGTTGAATTGCGTAACTTGCTTGCCATAAGAACTGAACTCCATCTCTTCACATCCATTCTCACTAGATATGTCTCCCCTGATCAGTCGCACCGCTTCACCATACCCAGCGCCATAGAATGGCGCCACAACTTTCTGCTCATCCCGGCCTTTACAGCCTAAAAGTGTACGATGGTTCGTATAAGGGTGTCATGATAGGTCTTATGGAAGAAGAACAGAGTCACCACCCTTCTTCCGACTTTGGCCCTGCCGCTCCCACCCTTGGCAAACCGACAGTCAAGAGGAGGCTCGGGATTCTGGACGCGGTGACAGCCGTGATATCGCTCGCTTGCTTCGCGTTGGCAGTCGTGGCGGTGAGGAACGAAGAGATATCGTGGCGCCTAGGTGTCGGGAACAACCAACTGATCGCCATCGGCTTTCTACTCAGTATCATGAATGTGTGTCTCGGCACCGTCGCCCCGACCTTGTTCGTGGTTCTCGAAGCTAAGTTCGGCTCGTCCACGCTCCAGAATTACGACGGCATCCTCCGCAACAGCCCTCTGGCCTCGAAGCTCAGTGTCACCTGGCGAGTCGTCTTGGTCTTCATGATAGCCCTTCCTATCGGTGTCAGCGTGACGTATAAATCTTTCACAGGAGGCCAAAGCAGCTTGAAAGTGAACAGTCTGGACTATTTCCCAAATATGACGTATTACGGCATGTGGCCTCCTCCAGGTCTAAAATTGACGCGTAATAATATCGGTGTATCGCTCTTCTCGAACGCGACGTTGCCGTTTTATGTCTCTTCATCAGTAGATGAAAACAACTCTGAGCCACCTCTACCGCCGTTTCCGCAGGCTTATGGTCATAACATCCTATTGCTAAGCAACGAGAGCTCGGCCGTTCTGGACACTCTTGAGAGCAACTATATCGCGGCAGTGCAGGAATTACTCGCTATCGGAGAGTCGTGGGTTATCACCGCACCTGTTTTTGGTTCCGTGGCCAAATTGAACAGATCAAAGATTGAGGATCCGGCTGAATTTAACTCGACCTATATATCAGTCTGCAAAAACACGACGTGGAAGAACACAGTTGTTGATCTTTACACACAATGGTTTTTCTCGCTCCTCAACAAAGAGGGCAGATCAGATCAGTCAACACATTATATAGGTTTATCACCTGGATCACTCGAGTGCAAAAAAAACTCGCCGTATGTTCATCTCTACGATGTCCATCGTCGGCAATGCAAGGGCACGTGGACAATCACGCGTGCTGGCACCCAACTCACAAAGGGTTTCTGTAGCGCCGATGCTCTGCCATGGAAGAAGCAGCAAGTCTTCGAATCCAATCAATTTGATCTACAATCGTGGTATATGCCTAGTCTGATAGAGATGCTGTCAGCATACAGTGGTAACGGCGCCAGAGGAAACGAGTCCAGCTGGATGATACCTGCGTCAGCTACTTCTGTGGCGGCAATGCTGTGGTCGAGGGTGGTGAGCCTGAACACTCCTTTAGAATTCGATTCAACCGCGTTCAACATGACTGCCCAGGCCTGTGTGACGCTGAACGACACCCAAATCTCTTACGAAGATATAGGCCTCGTGTACCCAATCGACCGGTCTCAACAATCCATCCATTACATACGCCCGACTCTGCAAAAGTCAGGCACGCTGTATGTATTATTTGCTATCCAACCTCTGTTGGTCTTCATAATTCTCGGATTGAAAGTCCACTTTTACTCCACACCAGTAGGCAAGGGTTTTGGTCTGGTATCGATTCTCTCCGGAATCAACCGCCAGAGTCTAGATTGGCTGCATGGGTCGTCGCTATCGGGCGAACTTGCGCAACCCGTCCAACTGGTCATGGCCCCAGTTCAGTATAATCAGAAAGGCAGGATAGAGTACCGTATTTCGATGTCCTCGAGAGGCTCAAAGCCTTATGGAAGGCTGAACCCAAAGCTTATTTATCACTGAACACCTAGTTCGGTTTGTTGTTATTTTAGAAGTAAGTATATATTGCATCCCGCTAGGACACCACAAGTCAACAATCCTCCGAGAGCAGGACCGACTCTGGCAAATGCCAAAAAACAACCGTCAGTTTCAGTACGCCAGGCTGGGACCCCAACCTTGAACTGGTGGCCGATTTCTCGTTTATATGATCATATTTGCGTCGGCTTCGCTGCGACTACTTCCGGTTTAGACTTGTTGTTCTCTTGTATAGTAACAGTTTGAACCTCTGATGTCTTGGCTTCCTCTGTTTCGCACAATCAATCTTGGTTATATTAGGTTTTGATTAACCCTGAACCGGGACAATCTAGGCCGCCTGCTCCATAGTTACGGAAGATATTAACATAGAACGATGATGGTTACATACGTGCGGTCCATATTCCCATTAAAACTTATTTCTTCCTCCGATATCACAGCTATCGGAAGGCTTTCGGGGTCCTTATTCAAAATCCAACTCTGTGTTCTTACAGTTCGAAACACTGCGAAAGGTAGATGCTTCCAGTCTAACGAGCCGATCCGCGGCGCACTCAGAAGGGGATGGCGGTATTATTATTTCTACGCGACGGTTACTTACTACAAAAGTTGGTTCCCCGTCGGCTGATTTCTACTTCCGTGTGATAATCGTAGCCTTCCAAAAACGAGGCTAACAGGTTGCCGTGGCTGGCCAACAGCCAGAAGAACCTAGACGCGAGACCAAGCGGCCTAGGTAACATCCCTCAAGTGGTGACGGCGTATTATACACGGGCAGATCTTATTCGTTTAGTCAAGTCGGGCTAAAGACATACCGGATTGCTAATCCAGCAAACCACCGCAAATCAAGTTTCAAAGCATTGGTCCCAGACCAGCAATAGAAGCAGCATTTCCTAAAGCATATATAGTCAACCCCCTATCTATATCCCTGAGAGGTAACCTTAGTCCTTTTATGCCTTAGCTTACAACAAAATCCTTAAGTTCTAGTATCTTGCCTAATATGCCACGCATAACTCCTTACGCCGAGCTATTCAAAGACCCCAAGGGCCCTGGCGATATTCGCCCTACCGCGGCCAAGATCGTAGAGGATTAGGGCTTCGTTGATAGCACCGAGTGGAAAGGTAGGTGAGTTTGCTCGGCAGCAGAAAAGGGAACCTTTGAAGCGCTGGGGGGTAACACCGGAGTCCGAAATGTAGAGTTGTTCTCATTACAGGCTGCTCGCCCGGCGCCGGGCTCGGGCCCGAAACTGCCAAAGCGATTCGCCTCACGGGCGCCGATATCTACATCACAAATCGGGACATCAACAAGGGCAAGAAAGTTGCCGAAGAGCTCTTGGCCGATGGCAAACAGGCTGGAAAGGTAGAAGTCCTCGAAATGGACCTGAGCTCGCTAGGAAGCATCCGGGCTGCAGCACAAGAGTTCCTCCGAAGGAGTGGAAATAAGCTTAATGTGCTGATCAACAATGCCGGTAAGAACCTTGTGTATTGAGGCATCTTTCGTGCACTATTAACGCGCATCCAGGAGTCATGGCGCCCCCTTATAGCAAGACCGAAGACGGCTTTGAGATTCAGTTCGGCACGAACCATCTTGGTGCGTACTTCCCACTCGCCCTTCAAGCACACTAAGACGACAGCAACTAACTCTCCTCCAGGCCACTTCTACCTCTTTCACCAAGTCAAAGACGCTCTACTCGCCTCTGCGACGCCCGTCTTCTGCTCGCGTGTTGTCTCGGTGTCCTCGGCCGCCCACCGCAACACCACCATCAACTTAGACGACCTCAACTGGGAGAAGCGCGAGTACCTCACCCTCAAGGCCTACGGCCAGTCAAAGCTGGCCAACGTGCACTTCACCAATGAGCTGGACCGCCGGTTCTCGGCGCAGCACCTCCGCGCCAACAGCCTGCACCCGGGCGGGATCCTGACCCCGCTGGCGCGCTACCTACCGCACGAACGAAGTGAGGGGCTTAAGGACGTCCCCGAGGTCTACCGCTTGCTAATAACGCCGGCGCAAGGGGCCGCGGCGGGATGTATCTGGACGAGTGCGCTGAGGCTGTCTAGGTCGCGCCCGAGCCGTACCACCTGCCCGGCTACGGGCCGCAGGCGTTTGACCCGCCGACGGAGAAGAAGTTGTGAGAGGCCAGCAGCGAGCTGGTCGGGATTAAGGGGTAAGGGCGCCTTTTAGCTCGGCTGCCGCGGGGTCTGGAGGTTTGCCGAGCGACAAGCTGGAGGGTGGCACTCGCCGGTTGTGTATGTAGTCTCGGCCAGTCGGCGTGGGGGGTCCCATTGTCCCGAAAAGAGGACCGACCGCGCAAATCCATGGCAGAGATCGGTATCAGTTGCTCCCAGTTATTTGTCTACTGTCAATGGATAAAGAGTCGCCGAATGTTGGTTCAGATCATGGAAGTTGCCTTAGATATGTCATTTATTAAGAAGTGCTGAGCAAGATAAGCCTTTTAATCTAACAATGACAAAACGCAGCTAGCAAGCAGTCATACGGCACGGCTCAGCTAAGAGGGGGTTATATCTTTTTATCAAGGTACGTTACTAGTAGCATTAATAATGGGCTCCGATCTACTTAGAAAGGCGGTTAATATTATTCGCTGATGTTGTATCGTGACACTGATAGCGTGAAGAACTGCAGCTAACGTGCATGATTTGCAGCCTGCGCTTCTTCGTAATTACTGCCAACAAAAGGAGTGCTATCAGAATGCCCCATATCATAGGATTGCGATGTGACTCTAGGCTTTTATTGGGTGTGTGTTAAGCTAAGTGATTGGCCCTTGACTGTGGCTGACCGACCGTCGAGTGCTAACAGCTCTCCCCGGCAGGTACATATAAACATATAGGTAGTTGATGAAAATATAGGAAGATGGGAGACGATGTATGACCGAGAAATGATTAGGTACGCTGTGAGGGTCAACATGCAGCGAGTGCAAGGTGCTCAACATAAGGCTCGAAATAATACACAATTTAGCAACAGCGCCAAGTATAATGCTCTATAAGAACCGCTTGACAGTGTCTGATTTGAGGTATCGAATTTGCTAAAAATAACTTTCGGCGATGTCTGAATCTATTTTCTATTTATCTAGTGGTGTATTTCAAAATACTCTTAGAGCATCTATAGATCATCCGCAGCCCCTTATGCAAGGATATTTTGAGTCAGATATGATGTTTGACCTCTATTACATCTTGAACCAAGGATGTTCCAGGGCATCTATGACTCCCAAGCGCTCATCGGGGTGATACTTCAGTAACTTTCCAAGCAGATCGGCGAGACAATCGACCTCCCCTTCCGGGATATACTTACGAATACCTCCAGGTTTACGCCTAAAGCGATAGAACAGACCTTCCCCTATAGCTTCGCGTACAGATCTCGGCTCAGGTTTCTGATAAACATAGGCGCTGTCTCCGCCTGGCGGCTGGCCAACCTCAATGACCTTTCCTTCTGCGTCAGCTTCGTCGGCTAGGAAGTAGCCCCTCGCTTCCCACGTCTCGGACCACCAGGGCTCCGGAAGTTTGCCCAGCACCATGGCGATCCTGCAAAGGTGCTCGTCTATGTCGCCATCATACGTATCGAAGAGTCGTCTGCCTGTGCGTATCTCAAATATAGTGCATGCGAGAGCCCACACATCGCAACTCGCGCTGACTTTCTTGTCTAAAACATACTCAGGGGCGCAATAGCTCTGCGGAATCCCAAGCTCTGGCGGTGGGTATGAGATCTCAAAAGATTCTCCAAAGTCTATTATGCATGCCTCTTCAGTGATGAAACGCCCAGCAGAGGGATCCTGAGCAATGTCTTCCCATATTATCGGGTATACCAGATACTGGGGGGCTGTCGGTAAATCATGCTTCTCTCCAGAGGCAGTGGTCACCCGGGTCTGCTCTGGTTCGCCAACAAGTCTAAATATCTCTTCTTCACTGAGACCGTCCAGGTTTGAAATTCGTGTTAGGATGTTGGCGGGTCGGAAATCTACCGTCAATTCTAGTCTTAGGCGGCGAACATCTCAGCAAATGGAAAGATAGAGTCGCATACCTCCATGACAAATACCGTGAGCATGAAGAGTACTTATTGCCTCAGTGGCTTGGGCTGCTATTTTCCTTAAAGTCATATCCAAGTCATCGTCGTGTACTTTATTGAACAATTCCGAGACGCGAGGGCCCAGAACCGGATAAACCAACGCATGGTGCATGCCATTGGGTCCATTAATGCTGAACTGATCGAGTGGTAGGCAGAAATGTCTCGTAGCGGCCTCTGTGCCAATCCTCGTATCAATGAGTTTATTTGCCCGTAGCTCGGGGCAGGCTGGGGTTGAAGCCTCGGCCATGATGATCTTGACTGCAACATATCGAGACTTGCTCCTGCTGGTATCGCAACAGAGCCAAATATTAGCATAGCCGCCGCTTCCGAGTTTGTGTATCACCCTATATCGGTCATGCAATGTGTCGCCTAGGTGAATTGGATGATGTCCACCAGGTTCATAATCGTATATCTTCTCGAGTCCCTCTGGAGGACCTTCAAGGATCAGTCCAGACGAGTCGTCCATATCCATGTCCATGTCATCATATTGTTCGATGGCATCCAGATCACCCTGCGACATGTTCTCTGTAATGGATGTTGGAGGTGTCATTGCACGCTTGGAAGTGAAGCAGGGTTTGGACAGAGAAGATGGTCAACTAACAAGGAAAAATGTCTCGCCCGCCACTTCATCCTTACCTGTTACCACATATCCGGTTGATTGGTCCCTATATGGTATAACCTGAGAGCCCAAATGGTGCTAGGCTCCAGATTACCATGAATGAGTGATATCTGACTATACTCACCAACCTGTAAGGCAACTTCAACTACACGACCAAGCTGAAAACGAAATTGATTGAGAATTGCATGAAAAAAATAGGCAAATATCAAAGCTCACTGGTCAGTTGTAGCAACTATTTAAGATTACAGTGCATCAATACGATCTTGTCGAAAAGATTTAAAAGGTAGACGACCTTCACGATATGACCTTCACGATATGATAAATGGATTCAAAGTTATATGCTCTTGCATAGCTAGCTGCAGGTTAGCATGGTGGGGTTGACCCACTAATTTACTTGGTACCAGCCACAGTTTATCTCTACAGCTAGATAGATAATTGCACTCTTGCGCCACAGGTGGTTGTGCGCAAGCGAAATTCAGCCCACACAATCTTTAGAATTTGTCCACCTCCATTTTTCGACTGTCCCGCGATATTCTGACGCCAACCGCCAACCTCAATCGACCAACACCCGATCCCGAAGTCAACCCTTCTTGCGACTACGACAAACATTCGCAACCATGGCCACCGAGTTGACCGTCCAGTCGGAGCGTGCTTTCCAAAAGCAGCCTCACATCTTCCAGAACTCCAAGACCAAGGCGAAGTCGGCCCGCCCAGGTAATTCCTAGCCCGACCATGTCTGCGATTCGGCTGTCCATGCTAACAATCTCGGTGTAGGCAAGGCAGGCAAGGTGTGTGATATGTCCGCGACGAACGATTAGGCCAGCAACTCACGTGTCGAACAGAGATGGTACAAGGATGTCGGTCTAGGTTTCAAGACCCCCAAGACCGCCATTGAGGGCTCGTACATCGGTATGTCGAATCGCAATCCTCTCGATAATTTTCCGAATGTGGTCGGATCACGGCGAATGATATCGCGGGTGCTATACTCCAGACAGTGAAGAGAGGACGAAACATCGCTTCATCCCGAACCAATTCAATACCTACATCGCGCGCACTCGGGGGAAGGGTTTACATTGTTGTTTGGACAAGAGATACTAATTTTTTCTTCTTCTTTGCAGACAAGAAGTGCCCTTTCACTGGACTGGTTTCCATCCGTGGCAGAATCTTGACTGGCACCGTCGTCTCCACCAAGATGCACAGAACCATCATCATCCGTCGTGAATACCTCCGTAAGTATCTACTAGTCCGTCGCGTGTCGATGCCCAGACGTTTTAGACATCTAATGAAATAACGTTTCACTAACTATTGATATAGACTTCATCCGCAAGTTAGTTTAGCCGCTATCAACGAAGCCTCAAGGCTCCTACTAACGTATCCGTGCGATAGGTACGCCCGTTACGAGAAGCGACACAAGAACATCGCCGCCCACTGCTCGCCCGCTTTCCGTGTCGAGGAGGGTGACCACGTTACCGTCGGCCAGTGCCGACCCCTCAGCAAGACTGTCCGATTCAACGTTCTCCGCGTGCTTCCCCGAACTGGCAAGGCGGTCAAGAAGTTCACCAAGTTCTAAGTTTAGGGACTCTTACGGGCATCGATGGCGTTGTTGCTTCACGGTTCTTCATGATAAAGATTTTCGGAACGGGCGGTTCATAGGCTTAAACGGCGGCACAGAAGAATGCACGCCGGTAGTTCTGAAATACAAAAAGAGAATACCACACCACGAGAGTCTCGACGTATCTGATGAGACATCTGGATCAAAATGAGGAGCTGAACCGGTACTGGCCGTATGTGAAATAGTGGTCAGAGGATGTGACGAGTCTCGGGACCAACTCCGGGCATGGTGAAAGTGCTGGTATGATGCTATCACCAAGTAGCCAAATTTTAATTTTCAGAGACAACCACGCCACCCGAACCTGCCTCGCTCGTGGCATCACAGATCATGTTCGTAGTTCTACCGAGAAGCAAAACGATCAGCATCGATGATAGCACGATACCTGGTGCGGAATACACGCAAATATGTCTATGCTTGCATGATGGAACAGATATGCCGGTTAGGAGGATGCACCGCCCACGGGATTGTTAAGCTATGTCTATCATCAAACAGGTGAATCTGGTCGTGATAATTGGTAAGTTGACGCAGATTGAAGTAGACATGAACGTATGACTGGAATTTACAGAAGTTGGAATGTCGCCATTATGGGCTTTAGTATCATCTACTGCCGCAGGTTTCTCGCGTGAGTTTATCACGTATTACACATCTCCAGGACAATTTTCAGTTCATACTCCAAAATAATTTGCCGTATCTACCGTGAATGCTCAGTTTACACTAAAGCTGGACTGGGTAGATAGGTTATGTGATCTTGTTTCCCGAATTGGGTGCATGTGACGCCCAGAACTATTTGCGATAGCCAAATATCATCACTACGGTCTTATCGATAAGCTCGAACCCGCATTCTATCAAGATTGAGGTCCCGTCCCGACTTTTCGACAGAGCGAATATCTTAAGATATATGTATCTGGGTGTTAGATCTCGAGGTTCAGTCGCGAAGGTCCTAAAACCCGAGTATACACATCCAATTTAAGAGTGGAAGGGAAACTCCCTAGCACCAGCACCGATGGGCTGGTGGGACAGCCTCTGGGCCTCCTCGAGTACGAGCGCCGACGATCCGTTACGGAAGCTGGACCCAAAGCTCCGGGAATTCCTCGAGAAAGAGTCGCCCGTGAAATACAACAGCAGCGGTGCGCAAGCCCCAACACCACAGAGTATCCCCAACGAGGCGACGTCGACGATACCAACACCCGAGGCGGAGGAGGGCAGTAACAAGTCTGTGGTACCCCGCGAAAGCCAGTTCCAGGATGGCCGCTATGCGCACATATGGAAGTCGTACCGACCACTGGCAGAAATCGAGGCCGAGACCAAGAGCGACCACGAGAAGCTGATGGACGTGCTGGAGGGCTACAAGGAGCGTAAGGCAGAGATCGGCCGGGCCGCCCTCGAGAATTGCGCCCTCGAGCAGGTTGACTGGCGCACCTGCATGTCGAATCCGTCCGTGACCGAGCGCCTAACCATGTGTCGGGAGCAGGTTAAGAAGTTTGAAAGATGCTATATGACACAGACGGTGCGTATTTCTTCTTTGGCAGCTTTGTGTTTCTGTCGCATAGTTATATACCCGTTTCTTCACGACCTTCCATCCTTGAAATATTGCACGGCCAGCACCGCCAAAGAATTGGATCAAGACACACTGTAATGACATGTCACTAACACCGAATTCCTCAGAGGCTACTCAAAGCCCTCGGGTACCTCTCGTCTCTCGACCGAAACTCCCAAGTCGAAGAAGACATCCAGATGCACGCCGATGCGCTATACCACCGCATGCTAAACCAAGAAGCCGAGATAGAAGCCGCCAAAAAAGAAGGGCGGCCGATACCGAAATTCGCACCTCTAATGCCGAGACCCATGGTCGCCACCACGGCTTCCGAGCCGGAGCTGACGCCCGAGCAACAAGAGACGCTGAAGGCCAAGCTGGAGAGTGTCGCGGAGGAGGATCGCGCAGCCGAGGAGGAAGCCTTCAAAGGCGAGATACGCGCCAAGGCCGAGGTGGCGTCACGGGTCCAGGGCCTGTGGCAGCAGCAGGAGCTCGAGCGACAGATACGCAAACAGAAGGGCGAGGAGACTCTGTGGGATAAGGTCGCGGGTGCGTTCGGCGGCGGTGGTAATAATAACCAGGAACGGAATAAATAAACTTCCCCCAGTCCAATCGATGGATGCTAGGCCCTGACGAGTCTACAGAATGAAGGGGGAGAGGCTGTCACATGCAGGTCTCTTCCCCTACGTCCCGGTAGGTTTCCTGAGACGAACGAAACCCGGGTGTATATGGCCAGATGATTGTATAATACTGTATATGGAACATGGCCGGCGAAATCTAAAATTAACGATACCTACTGAGACAAAACGATTTCACTTTTGGGCATTGTAGGCGTAATCTAACAAAAAGCGAATACACTATACGAGGTCTGTATTCACATACCACACGATAAGTAGGATTAATTAAGGACAGTGTTGCAAACATAAGTACATAGGCCGCAAATATCTTGCGCACATGCACTGATAACAGTGATCGAGGAACCAGTGCGTTTGGGGACGCCTCTACACATGGATTTATCAACATAAACGTACCTAATCTAAAAGCGACGCCGAGTCAAAATACGCGTGGCAGTCTAAACGAAGGGATTAAAAGGGCGATACAGTCGAGATATCATTCAACTAGCCACCACGTAGGACCGTCATCAACCTAATTGAAGGTAGTTAGAAGTGGAAGCAGAAGGAGATTCTCTATCGCATCGCGATATAATCATGGAACTCTCGTAGCACCTAGCTAGCTACAAAAAGAAAAAAGAAAAAAGAAAGCCCTTTCAAGCCGACTCTGGCTCGACTTGTACAATCAACAACCATAATCTAGACTTCGCGTCGTGACGAGGTGAATAGATAGTATAGCCACTTACCGAAGCCGCAAGAGCCCCTTACCCGACAGATCTATGTACCTCCTGTCAATAGGATCAAAGTCTTACATATATAAGCCAAAGGCACCACAGATCATCATACCAGTTGGAAAAGAAGATAGATCCCATGAAGCAAGGTCGAATATATAAGATCTCAACCTCAGTTACATAGTAAGCCAACTTACAACAGTCAGGTCCCATTAGCGTTAGTCTATCCATTAGTTCTCTTCCTACCGCATATCATAACTGCAGGATTGTCTTAGACTAGTTAGTGTGGTGCAATGTGATGGATGTATGATGTGAAATACAGCACGTAACGCCAAGAAACCGCGAAGCCGGCCAAGAGATCGCCAAGAGATGGGGTCAAAAGCTTGTTTCGTCCATCCAACCTCACGTCGCGAAATTTATAACTAGATATCCAAGAAAGAAACTCGCTCGAAAAAGAGATTCATATTTCCTCTATACGGAACGCTCTATGCTAACGCCGGCTATTTATGCTGATGGACAAAATGGGGGGAGAAATCAAAGAAAGAAACAACAACGCTAGTCGACCCCCTACTCCTTCATTCCATCATCATCAACGACCGGCTCGGAGACAATGCCCTCCATGGTAGTCCTGTCACTGATAACAGCATCAGTCATAATCTCGTCGATGGAGGCATAAGGGACATAAGGCCTATTGCCCCTGAAAAACGGAACCACTTTCAACGGTTTCGATCTTCTCGGCGATTTGAGGGGCTTCGACGGAAGGTCCTCGTCTTCGACATTTTCAACGGTAGCAGTGAAAGAAACTCTTTGATTCTTCGCCTTCCCCTTCCCCTTGCCCTTCGCTGCCTCTTCGTCGCTCATGATGGCGTCGGAATTAGGACTCGATCCTCCCATGGACAAGTTTGACATAAGACTAGGCAATCCCTCGTCATCATCGAACGGCTTACGAGTAGCTCTTAAGGTTGGTGATGGTACATTAGTAGATGGTTCTCCCGTATCCATGGGTGTTGGAAGATTAGCCTGAGAGTCTGGTACAGGATTAGTAGAGGATGGTGGTACGTGACTGGACGATTCTCCTTCCTCGTCTATGGGCGGCATAACACTGTCAACCAAGGACGGCATTTGGGTTGAAAATGCTCCTGGGGCGCGTCTCTGGCCGCTTGGCTCCTCACTCTGTGTGGCGCGTGACGGGATGTTAAATCTGACCCGTTGAAACTCTCGACGCAACCGCTGTGGTTTCGCATCAGCTGTCTAGTCTGGGTTAGTTGGCTGAAATTCATTGAATATTTTGCGGACAAGAGAGAGAGCTATTAGACCAGAGTGAGTAGTCAAGTGACTGACTTACCGGCTTCGGCGAACCCTCTTGTTCCTTTCGCGGTTCTCTCTCCCGCCGTTTCAACTCGCGCATTCTTTTCTCCAGTTCGTTTCTCTTCGCCATTTCCTTCCTCAACATCTCTCGCCACAGCAGTTCTCTCCTCATCGCGATTCGACGGCGTCTACAGAGATTCTTAGTACAATCAACAACTATAAGCATTCTTCATACGACCACTACTCGGAATACACCCAGGAGAACGAGGTAGAGGCCGTGAGCTAATCTGACTTACTGCCTTGGAGTCATCTCCCCGGGCTGGGTTGGGCCCTGGGGTTGCCCATGATCGACTGCAGGTACAATATCCGTAACCCATGCAGCCGGTTCCGGTCTTCGATAACGCCATGGCATATTATCCTTCAATTTGCTGAAGTCGATGTCTACAGGGAACTTTCCTGTTATTCTTCTCGGAGACACTATAGGCAGTTGAATCTTTCCGTTAGGGGGGGTTGGATGAGGCGGTACCGGGGGGTTTGGAGGCCGCGGGTTTGGATTCGGTATCAGAGAGCCCCAACCTGCCATCGGCGGGAGCCTCGCAACATGCTCTGGGTCATCCTATGCCGTGGAGAGATTGCCCGTGCCGGCCCTTGGGATCGGAGGCGGACATGTCGGTGGATATTCAAACCATCCACTGCTCATCCTGGATTCATTGAAAGTACCGTCGGGCTTCCGCCGTCGTTCGGCGTACGGGTCCTCGGGTGTTTGGTTTGAAGCAGAAGATTCATTAGAGGTTGGGGTTGGGGACACGATGTTTATAAAGTTTGAATTGATGGATGATGATATTGATGATTTAGGTCGCTTTGGGCGCCAACATAGTATGGAGAGTACATGACGGTACCAATATAGGCAAACAGGAAACTTGATGAAGGGCCTTATTCGGCCATCTTGTTTGCGGTACTAGCAGCAACCCTCTTCACATGCGCAAAGTCCACAGCAGATCTCGCATCCTGCTTCCTCACCACCTCGTAGGGACATGTCGGGTTGGGGTTCAGCAGCCTATTCATTCGAGTTTGTTAGTCCAGTCGTCTTCGCGTAATTGCGTATAAACGAGAGTTGACGATGACGATACCAAGGTTTTATGGCAGAGGGAATGAGGGAATGAGGGAATGAGGGAATGAGGGAATGAGGGAATGAGGGAATGAGGGAATGAGAGGTGAGGGCGATGAAAACATACCGGCTGTTGAGAGACAACGCCAGTGGCCGAAGTTGAGCCCATCTCCATGGGAGCTTGCTGTTGTGGCTCTTGAGGGGCAGGCATGATGTTTATGTTGATGTCGGTTGATGTCGGTTGAAGTTGGTATATGGATATGGTCTCGGAAGATTGGTGAATTGATTGATATGATAGGGAATAGGAGAGATTAGAGGCACCAGGATGATTAGAATGGAGACCCTTTTTATACACCCGAAGCTCTAACAAGGAACAAGGACGGTTACAACGGCAAGTCTGCGATGTGGGCGGTCTGGATTTACCGATAGCTCAATTGCTGGATTCTAACATGCAACAGCCCGCGACAGCCCAAAAGGGAGCCATATAATTGGGTACTCTACGCAGTAAGGCATGTGTGTATGTACCTACCCCGGGCACATTAGGGAAGTACCTACATGTAAGCGTCTACGTCTGCATCTGCGCCTGCGCCTACCCTACGCATACACATGCACCTGTCCCCATTCACACAATGTCAGGGCAGGTCCACACGACGTATGATTTGTACCTTGCCTACATGTAGGTACATGCTACCTATATATACCTAATTAGGTAAATTACCTGCAGATGCCAATTATAAACGTAGGGAGACGAATAAAGTAACAGGTTGTTGCGTTCAATGTTGTCTGGGGATTAGACCTCGGACCTGGATACTGGATAACTATGTGCTACGTAGGTAGGTACATATGTATTCATGCATCTGCCACCTTTTCTTACAGCGTACAGAAGTACTATATATGCTACTAATAGTCCCTTACTAGTATAACTACTAAGTTAGATTACAGGCAATACTGGAGCCCACTGTAACGAAATCTAAGCCACAAAGCTTGAGCTGACCCAATCGGCCAACCAGTCAGTCAGTCAGTCCCACACACCGATAGTCCACCACTACCTAGGTACCATTCCCCATCATTCTTTGACTTCCCCCAGGCTTCTGATCAATTGTGTGAATGACAGGTTCCCAAAGCACCCTACTGTACTTTACCGTGTACAGTAGTGGTGGTGATAGTGTTGTCCGAAAACAAGCGTCCAATAGTTGAGCTAGTACGGGGCTCGTGGGCCAATCAATGCCGGCGCCACGGGCTAACGGCAGCTTACGTTTGGCTCGTATCGCCCGATGTTGGATGCAATCTGCAATCAATTGTATCAAGCGGCAGGCCTCCTGCATCGTGCATCCCTGTTTGCACCCGGGAATCATTACCATGAGCATGACAGCTCACGAAGCCCTGTCGTGGAAAGTTTCACGCTTTCCCTTGATCTGCCCTTGACACGTAGTAGTCATGGTCCCAGATCAAGGGTCCAGTGGTGTGTGATATCTCGCACTAATCCGACTAGTGTAAGGGACTCAATCCCCAATCCTACCTTGGGGCCGTACTAGTCCATCCGTATATATTCCTAGTGACGTAACCTTACCGGTGTCCGAGTCGCAGTAGGGTATCGATTGAACGACGATGAAGTCCCGAATCATTCGCCTCAACTTTCAATTGCATTAGTCCCTTACTGCAGATGTGTGCTGGTATGTGTTGTTGTGAATATGCCGGCGTACGCGATCCCCCTAGACACGCAGGCATGTCAGCATGTCATGGGGCTTGGCCCGGGAATCGGAACTTGTTGCTGCAGTCAGTCAGGGATATGAAGCCGACGCCTGTGCAGATTCTACTCATCCAGATTACAGATCCATAAGACCCATACGATGACAAGACTCAATACATAGTACTGGAAATTAATAGCGGTCAAATCTCGCATTTCGGCAATTATCAACTAACGTACTCCGTACTGTGGCTAGTTAATACTTCCTTTACTTTTCTAGGCGTAGGTCTTACTTAATCAGCCCTATCGTAGCACGTTATGCCAAGTCAAAGATTTTCCTTGGCCTGCATGCCATGGCTCGGGAAATTATCGACAACACGCTCTAGGCAATTTCGCGCTATCCAACAACGATTGACGACATCCAGCCAAGTGTGTCCTTTTTGGCAGAAACTGAATGATGGGTATTTAAGACTTACTGAGGTTGTATGGTAGTGGCAGTAAAATTACGTGATTAAAATAGCAGCATGAGTACCCCGGATTCCCCAGATTCTCGTACCCTTCGTGCATATATCCGTCCGAAACCAGGGCACCACATGTGCACCAAGCTATCTTTAATCGTATTAATCATTGTCGCCTAATTCCATGCAGGATATACGTGATAGAAGTAATGGTACCCATATATCTTATATATACGCGAGTGCTACCTATCTTAACAATGTGCGCCTTACCCTACCTAGTTGGGCTTGCTCAGACTCGGCTCACCCCATTGCCAGTCAGGTGACTGAGAAGCTACATTTATGTATAATTTATGCAGAGCGAAAGAGTCCTTGGACCATTAGGAACTGAATCAACACACAGCCCAAGGCTTGTCGTACCCGTTAGGCACCTGTGTAAGGTAATAATTATAGAAGACACTACACACATGCCGCCCACTTACATTTAACAAAATCTTTAATCCTTAACTAGCTTGATATAAATAAAGGTGGTGTTTAAAACACTCTAGGTGGTATTGTCCTTGGCCCAAAAGGATATTGTTCGGTTTCTTGCCATGCATCAACTGTGTACTCATTTAGCAAAGGTAGGAACTTATTCGTAGATCGAATTAGAAATGAAGCACATACTAGTTTCCCGATGAGCTCTCTTTAGAAAATCGCGTGAGAACAACTCTTCCCGGATGCGTATTAAGTACTATAGCAGAATCAAAAACTGCTAATGATCCTGGTCAACAGCATACTAGCAACCAAACCGGTCCCTCCCCGTTCAAAGTACTAGGGCTAAACAATCTAGGCTGCATTTCATAATAATGAAGGAGGAACATAGACGGCAGGCAAGATTACGGGGAAGGATTGGCAACGATGATCTCTACCCTCTAGGAAGACCTAGCTTCAATATAACTACCACGCTTGAACAAAAGTCTTTGTGGCGTGACGGGCTCTAGCCAAAATCTCTCTATATGAGATAAGGGTTTATATACTGACTTCGCTTGCCTCATCTCCCCCTCAGGAACAGTCGTAGCGAGGACTTGCTTTAGGAGACCGCCATCGATACTCCCAACATTGAGCAGGAATTCTTGATCAAGGCTATATCTTGCACTTTGCTCTGTATGATCTCGAACTTTATGACGTAGTAGAATACTTGTCTTCAGTGGCAAGGCCAGCTTCAAGAAGCGCGCGGGTGACTATCGAAAGACCAGCATTGTAACCAACACCAAGAAGATCACAGCTATAAAGTCCACGATAACAGATAGTCAGGGTGACTATTTTCTTCTTTCTCGTTTTGTCTTGCTTTCGATAATCTCCTCATTCATTATATTCACCCCGTGTATAATAATGTTCGAGCGTCAGAATGGTTTTGAATGCTCTGGTTTGAGAAAGCGAATGCGTGAGGTCGTGCGAGTCATGATCGCGATATTAGGTTGTAGCACTTGGAAATATTAAGCAAATTAAAGGAATGGCAGCAAATGATGCCGTCTAATCGGATAAAATATGTCAGGAGGAAATAATGGAAGCCTTTAGGACGTAAGCAACCTACTTCATAGGATACCAATATCGGATTTCTCAACACGTACATATGGCACATTAGCAAAAGGTTTCCCTTCAAGTTTCTATGCATCCGTCGATGCGTGATTGCTGAAACAGGTAGTGCAGTAGATTGCGCTGCGTCCCTTTCCGAGCTCCAAATTGTCCTTCGGGTTTTTGGTATGGTGGAACCCCATTGAGCTCAGATCTTTCACTATTTATCAGTGGCGTATTCGGGGTGCTTCGACTGCGGTATGCCATAGGCGGTCTGTAACGGGTGGTATCAGGAAGGACGGGACTACAAGCGGAAGAGCCCGAGAGAGCTGTGTGAGTACCGGGACGTCTTAGTGGACGGGCTGGCCCGGTACGCCCAGGAGGGGAGAGGTTCGACGCGATGTCTATCAAGTCAATGCGTACCAAAGATGTTCAAGGGTGATATAAAACCTAGAGGGTGGATAACTATGAAAAGGATCACGCAGTTCGAAAGCTGAGGGTAGCGGATTATGGTGACTGGATTCGTAGTTCGAGCAAAATTCTTCGCGGGTCGGAATGTAGGGTGTGTTTAACATTAGCGAAGACTACCAGGTGCTGACTTCTTCTAGACTACTTAAGAGCTAATTTTCTACCAAAAAATATACACCAGCCTTGTGTAACAATAGTTTTCAGCCTGTAGGTCTGTATGTGGGTGTCGCATGAATCCAAGGCGTTTGTGTGGCGTCGCAACTGGTCTGCAATTGGCGCGTGTTAGATGAGGAATTTGGGGGCCAAGAAGTGAAAGAGTCAGTAGGGATTAATCTACCCTTGACTAGGACTAGAATCAAGAGGCTATTTAGCAATATTAAAGGGGAGTGTGTCGAAACGAAATAGAAAGCTTAGGTTAACTGAAGTAGTTGCTAGGACACTCAACATTATGTATCGCTTCTCCTATGCACTCCAAAGGCATTACCCCTATAAGTGGCTCACCCCCCTCGTGACAGCGGGAGGGCTCGTCGCGATCGCAATCGTCCTGTTCGTCAGCATTGAAACACAAAGCTACGAGCTCGTCGCTACCCCAACCAACGACATCAGCGGATCGCAAGCCGACAATCTATACTCCAGCCGCTTGCTTAAATTTTTGAGTCGGGACTCGAATGAGGTATGCGACTACACCACGCTTCCGGTCAATAGCGTGATTTTCACAAAAAACTATGCGCTGCCCTATACCATCAGAAGTGTCTGGCAGCAGTACGCTGATGGGACGAAAGAGAACAAGAACGCCCTATCCTACCGCGAACACGCTCTAAATGACTGCAACGTAACGAAGGTCGGGATCGACGTCAAAGGTAAATATGGCCAGAGCATAGTCCTCAGTGCCCGCTCACGCGTAGGGCTCGTCATCAAAGCACAAGCGACGTGCGCCATCGAGGTGGACAAGCCGAAGAATCAGAAGACCTACTTTAGTCTTGAGGGCACATATAACTTCATAGACGACAACAGCCCGTCCTTCCTTCTCAAAAACGAAACATCGTCACCGAGCCTATTCTGGGGTCAGTCTTTGCTGGCATTGTACTACGTCGTTACTAGCCACGCGTATTTCAACGCCTCGCGCGGCAAACCTTGGGGTTCCGACGCTACGTACTCGGCGTTCATCGATCTGACGCGGCAGTCTACTACAAGCGTTGGGGGCCCGGGCGAGGTGCTGAGCGATGACTTCTTCCACATATATTGTTTTACCGAGGATAACTTCTGCAGTAACTACACGATCCCGTTATTGTCCCAGGAAGGACATTCTGGGTCACCGTATCCGACTATCTGGCCCGCGGTGAACATCTTGGGTAAGGCAATGTGGTTCACGGTCATGACGGACCTTGGGCAGAAGAACATAACTGTCCCCAATATGCTCGCGGACGCAAACCTGCTAGTGAACCTCATGAGCAACGTGACGAACGAGGTGAATGCATGGCTTGAGTTGCAAAACTCGACAGTCGACCGTGGCAGCACGATAATGCTTGACATGAGCCTCGCTCAGAAGAGCTTTGATCCCTCCGTCACACCGGCGCCCGCACTTGGCGTCAACACTAGTTATCTCTCGACAACCTATATGCGACACCTACTGCAGGAGAAAAGTTAGAATGGAAGCAAGGTGATTGAATGGATGCTGAACTAACCTAACGCAGCGTCGAAGCCCTTCGTATAGCTTTTGAAGGTGAGACTCCCTATAATTGTCTTTGTTGCATGTTCCCGTTCTGCTTTCTCGCGTTGGCGTTCTGTGTCTTTGTGCTTACGTTCAATTTCAGATGCGAAATTCCCATTCCGATTCGCGATGGTAAAACCAATGTGGGAGGTAGTTGTTAGCCCCCAGCTTAATTTGTCTTCACCTCTGCCGTCGGCCAGAATCATTTCAACAGGATTCATGTCCCTACTTTAGCTGCTGTGACTACCGAATAAATCTTCCTTTAAGCTTATAATGATGGCTCTCCAGGTGCGTAATTGTCATCACCGGATCTCGTAGACAGCTTAGTTGAGAGCTTGGGCTCATCGTAGCCCTCCTCAAGACGGCCCACGCCAGTTGGGTCAAGAATGAGTTCGTACTTGTCAGTCATCGCGATGCCTTCCTTGCGCATCCTGGTACCGATGCTCACGCCGTGGAGTTGTTGGATAAAAGAAGTAACGCTGTGAGTATCGTGTCAAAGATGATGGCTATGATAAAATGGGAGAGCGGAGCCAGGTCGAGAGAAAAGTGAGAGAAACATACGATATGATGCCGCCTACGATGCTCAGCATCCGCGAGCCAATAATGATCCCAACCAGGAGATAGACTGCGTGGAGCGCGCCTTTCCGGGATTTGTGGTCGACATATACCGCTAGTGGCATGCGCCTGCGCGCAATCTTCACTATCTCGGCGATGTCTGAGGCGATGGTGGATAGCGTGAAGAAGGTGGTCCATATGATACCGAATCTATTTATTCGGGCAATTAATGTTAACCACATATTCGATGACAAGGATGAGGTTTCAGGCCTACTACATGTTACGGCGCAATGATAAGGGCGGAACGGGGTATGAATATAGGTGAATCATGATACGTACCCCAGAATCAAACCGACAAGGCGGCTGCCATGTATGACTAATTCTTTGGCTAGCGGCAGCTTCATCGCCGTGTCGAATAGAAAGAACAGACACGTGGGGAGTCGAAGGACCCAGGCCATAATGTTCAGGCTCAGGCTATACTCGGGGTTGGAAGACATCCTACTTGGCTCAGAGGACGATATGATCCATGGTACTTGTAGAGTTGCTAGGATGTGAATCTCGCTCTTCGCAGTTGATTGATATCGCGTTGATAATGTTTGGTGTTGGACTTAAGTCGACCGCATAAAACCGCCAACTAGGCATTTAGCAGATATGCGACTTTTTGTACTTTAGGCCAGTTTTTGCGCCCGCGTGGCGAAGCAAGACTAGGCACGACTCTTTCTAAGAATACACACATCGATTTATAGCCTAGGTGCGGCAGGGGAGGCACAGCACAAGAACTCGTCACAATCTTACGGGTTTCGCCCAGCCTTGGCGCCATCAGTTGTCGCATAAAACAGGAATTCAGGGTTATGAAGATTGAGAGTGGTGACTCTGTCAAAGTGTAACGAGTCAAATATATAGATTTGTCCGCCACGACCGCTCTCATGGGCGCAAGCTACCAGGATATGGAACGTTCCGTACCGTATGCTATTTAGCTAACTAAGCCGTTGGTCGAATTGTTGGTTCGATTTCTAACAGATGCTTCGAAGTAAAACGTGCCAAATACTGACTGGAGCTCTATTTCCAGCACCACAAGGGTAAACGCCGATATTTATGACGTGAAAACATCTGGGATATCAATATGTCGTGTCCTCATCGCATCATTAAAACCTGTTCATACAGCCCACCATCTCACAGTGCATATCCCGTCATCTGCCCTCGAGAGCGACGGCAACACGTTCAAGAAACAAGTTAAAGTCTTTGATCTGTTTCAGCGTTCCGCCTCCTTCACCGGCCGGGCTGACCTGATTTGTGATTTGAGAAATCAGGAGGTCTAAATTTGCCAGTCCCGCCTTCTTCTGTTCTTTGGGGTCTAGTTCGGGTGCCATCTTGCCGTTTTCGACGGCCAGTTCGATATCATCCATAGTAGAGGATAGTCCCAGTTGGTGCTAACTACATTAGCAATTGTTTGGATCCGTCAAAGTAATGAACACTTACTAACGACTCTTCATTTGCCTTCTCATGTCGCATTCTGACTGCATCAATCTTGAGGTCCACTTGCTCCCGTTCGGCACGGATTCTTAGTATTTCATTACGTAGAGAAACCTTCTCCTTCTGCGCGGCCCGCACCCGCTTCTTAAGCGTGCGGAGATTATCAAGAGCGATGGTCTAGACACGTTAGCCTACCAACATTATTTCTTGATTCAAGGGAATGCTCACTTGCGCCTGTAGCCGTGTTCGTAACTCCTCCTGAAATGCTTCCACGGCCCGCAGCTTAGTTCTGTATATCTTCCTAGTCGCTGACCCGTCCGCCTGGCTCGCTTCTTCGTGTAATACAGAAAGATACTTATCCAGAGACTCCTCACATATCTGTAGCAAGACATCGATGACGTTTGGAGATTTATGATCGGTAAAAGGTATGTCAGCATTGAGAATATCCTCGTCTGTGTCGTCGCTGTTGCGCCGCAGCGGTTTTGTGTATCTCTGAACAGTGACGGGAATAGATTCACCATCACCTTTATGTCTTGCAGCAGAGGGCTTTTTCTTCGCCTTTACAGGCTTGGGCTGAGCCTGTTTAACTGGGCTAACTTTCTTCTGCTTTGGACGTCTTTTCTTAGTTGGTCGTTCCATCGAGACTATCGAGGAGTTGATATCATCTGCATCATCGGGTAGCTGTTTCCGCCGAGGGCTAACCCGAGGCCGTTTGCGACCAAGGCGGCGGGCGACTTCATGGTCATCAACTTCTTCAGCTTCCTCATCAGCCTCAACACCTCTCTCTGCCTCTGCTTCTACCTCCACTTCTACCTCCACTTCTGCCTCGGCTTCAACTTCTGGCCGAACCTCTGGCTCAATCCCTGGCTCAATCCCTGGCTCAATATCGGGCTCAATATCGGGCTCAATATCGGGCTCAATATCGGGCTCAATATCGGGCTCAACCGTTTCCTCGGCCTGTCGGGTTTCCCCCTCACTCTCGCCAATATCGTAAGGAGATTCAGGAATGACTTCCGACTTCTTCCTTGACTGGGGCTTCTTGGGACTAACAGTACCCGCAGCATCTGGAGGCGAAGAAAGTTCATCCGCATCGTGTACGAGGGCGGTGGGAGTGCTTTGGTGATTTTGACTGCGCGTAGACCGCACCGACCGTGCTGAGCCCGTTGCTATTGTGCTATCACTTTTGCGGGAATGGGGTGTGAGTGGTGAAGATTCCTGAATTGGAGATGATGGCGCTTTCCTTGCGCTTGCTCTTGTATTCCTAGCGGATAGGGTGCTTGGTGTCATTGTGATCTGCCTTGTTTTGCGTTCCAGTGGTGAAGATGTTGCGGCTTCACCAGTGAACCCTGCTTCCTCTTCTGCCATGACTACCCTTTGAAGTCTCGTACTCTGGGATAAGGCATCTATCGGTTGGATACGACGGCGACGGCCGCTCCCGGGCGCTGCAACTGGGCTTTCTGTAACCTCTTCCTCGAAGTCCATCATGGAAACCTGAGATAATCTTGATGCTGCGGAGCCTTGCGAAGTCCGTCGTGGGGCGGATTCCTGTAGTTGCTCGTCGTCCCCCTCGTCCATCGGCTCTCCTATTGTTTCCACGGCTGCCAAGCCGCGATGAATACGATCATTCTCATTGTTATGAGGAGTATTTCTCTGATTTAAGTTTAATGTGTTCAAGCGGGCTGAAATTCGTTTTGTTGTTGTAGGTGGAGAGCCGGATTGGGGCGAACCAGACCCCATCACCACGTCCTGCTGTACCGGGGTGGGTGTCTGGCCACTGTTAAGTCGCGCTGAAGACCTTGTCGCAGTTGATGCGCTTGACTGTTGTGAGGTTGCTGATCCAGGTTCATTATCCAGCCGCCGTCGCTTCGCGGATGTGTTAGGCTCCGATCGTAGTTGAGGCAGGGAGGAAGATAGGTCGGGAGAGGTTTCGGCAACGGGCAGCACGAAGCCGAACGAGTCGTCGGCTACTTCATGACGTCTATGACAGACATATTAGAACAGCGTAACTATCAAGGAACGAAGAAGTGTACCCAGCGCCTCGCATGCGCTGCTGCATGCGCTCCTCTCGGCCTGGCGATGGCGGGTTAGCGATAATCAAGCTATTAGGGCACGGATTCAGGACATACTGGCGGCCATGATGGTGACAAAACTAGCCTGTTCTGATGTCTATGATATAGCACCATTGCTGAATGTTGAACGGAATCAATGCTTCCAAACTGCCAACATTTGACGAACTGACGTAGGTGCTGTCTTGTTGAACCTCGAGACGCGTTGTCGATTCCGCGACGAGCCCATCCCACCAAAACTGTGGCTAGTGCTATACAATTTATTACCTAAGTTACATGTCGCGACAAAGCTGTTACTTTAGGTACCCTAGTCCCATAAAGGTTAGGTAGTCTGCTAATGCTGTAAAGCGGAGTGCTCCACATTGGCCCCCTGTGAATCCATCCACGTAATCCAATCCAATATGGAGCTTTCCGCTCAGCTCTTATGACCTCAGACCTGAGTATCTCTCTGGAACCACTCCTAACAGGCAGCCAAATACGGTATAATCGCCCGTGACAACCTCCCACATCTTCAACGGCTTCCACATGTTGTAGTGTGTCGCATCGTTTCCTGATGTGTGAACCCGGTACTCTTCGACTACCATCCTCCACATAGGCCACTTTGAACAGCCTCGAATCGCGGTAGCTACACTGGCTTGTAGTATCTCGAAAAGATGGGCTGGAATGTGTGTTTACTCCATTGCGAACGTTTCTTTGCGTCGCTATGTTCTAACTTGCACGATAGATCTTTCGCATATTGGGAGATGTATCCCATCTCCTCTCAAAAGTCATCCTGATATACGCCATCCACCGCAACCGCAGTGCTGAAGGTACCTATGCCTTGGAACCAGCTCCGGACGCGTCACATAGCTAACCCTCCGACCAGGTGTTTCATGGATTACACAGGTTTTATACGCCGTCGTGTTCTGCTCTAGATATACCGATATATTCACCGAGACGTCGAATTGGAACTTATTCTTTAAGTTGTTCTACATAATCTCCTCAATCTACATAATCGCTATCATGCGCTGGATTTATCCACGAACAAGAGAGCGAGAGATTGCCTGGAAACTAGGAGCTGGTATTCTTGGCGGCTCTCTACTAATCGCTCCATTCGTGATGCTCATCTTCGAGGGCAAGAAGCAATGGTCTTTCTTTACGGTTCGTACTCCCTCTTCTATACGCTTCTCTGGCTCGCGCCTCATTATGTTTACAGTGGGTTTGGGATTTCTCGCAAATCCTCGAATCGATCTGCGTCTTGCCCCAGCTACTTCTACTCCGACAAACGAACGTTCCGACCGTCATCGACTCTTTCTATCTCATTTCCTTGGGGTCTTATCGTGCTCTCTACTGCATCAACTGGATCTGGAGGGAGTTGGACCCCAATGACCGGAAACCGAACGCCGTGTCCGTTATCTTCGGCGTCATCCAGACTCTGCTCTATTTTGACTTCTTCTGGGTATACTACACGCGACAACGGGTTAAGCTCCGGTACGGTGGCATCGTCGATGCCGATGATATCAGACGGGGTTGGCTCCTCAGCCGCATCTTTGGTAATAAGCACTTTGAAAATGACCAAGAAGATGAGGAGAGTACTCCAGCTCTACACGGCGACGACAACGGCAACGCCTCATCTCAGCGAAGATCCAAGTGGGGCGCCCGTGGCATCTCTATTAGTGCCGACGACGCGACGTTTGAGCATGAACATCACCACGACCCGAATGATGAGATATCTGGAGTCGTCGACCCGGATGCTAAGATGAAGGACCCTGATGAGTTGGCACGAGCCCTCGACGATGACGACGAGGAGGATGACGGCGCCCCATCGGGATCGAACACAAATTCGAACAAAAATGTGCCCCCTGGTGTGAACAACGAGAATGAGTGGCGAAACGACTAAAGTTTCGGTATCCCTTGATATATTGGGACGATGTACTATTCTGGGGTTCAACAACTCGGTCCTCTCAACTGCTGCAGGGTCCTTCGGCAGATGATTTCATTGCTTGGTTGCATCCGCAACGCGGCAGACATTTTGTTTCTAGTCATTAGGCGGGGAAAGGCGTATGGGAGTCAAGAGTACGAGTACGAGGGGAATGTATGTGAACGATAGGACGCACTGTATCATAGTTTGCAGTGTCATAAAGCGAGCAATTGATTAATTCAACACAATGCCTGATTTTTCTCGGCAGGTCGTGCCTCAGGACTTGTCTCAATAACTATTTCACATGAATCTGGCCGTTGTAAGAATATAATATCTTATTCATGCAGCCTTTGCACTAATAACTGCCTTTCCCTTAAGCTCCGACTGCCTGATGGAGGGACGGGAACCTGCCTGCGACCCAGGGTCTATCATGTATCACAAACAAGCAAACAAGCCGGTAAATTGAGGCTTTCAGCTTTCGCATTCTGAGACCTTGCAGCCAACATAGGCTTAGCAGTTTGGCCGTGGACCAGTCGAGCAGGCTCTAGAGTACTTTCTCTGGGACAACGGAGTTAGTTAGACCCAGTGGACCATTAGGCACAAATCTAATATATGATGGGTTTGACGATCCGGGGGAACTTCCTCTATAATTGGGAGATTTAACCGTCGAAGATTGAGGAATGGGGGGGTTGGACATTTGGCTCACTAGATCGGCCTGACAGAACAACCTTTCGTCCTCGGGCATGCTATCATCTCTGCCGTTCAGTACGCCAGGCATAGGACCATGTGGCGATAAAGGGAATCATACCTATGACCTTAAATCTCAGCAAGTAACGTTTTACCTAACTTGTTGCCTCTACATCCACTCACAACAGAATCTTTCCCCTAGAGTAATAAGGGTGCCTGTGCAGAAGGGATTTGCTGGTCATCACCGACCAACGACCAGCCTGGCGGTCATCTTTCGCATTCGGGCATTTGATCAGCTTCTTTTGTTTGCTCTTTAATTGCGGTATGTAGCTTAGGTAGCGGACGGACACCCCGCGTTTTCTACAGTGATGAGCCAATTGCCAAATTCAGCCATAAATACAAAAAAGCAGTAACTGAACCCCAAAAATTCAAAATAAATAATACCATTGACCTCGCTGGGGGTCGAACCCAGAATCTCCTGATCACAGTGATTGATTCATTGTTGAATCCCTCTCGTAGTCAGACGCCTTGCCATTGGGCCACGAGGCCAGCTCCACATTGACGCTTGATGCGCTGTGTGGTTGGTGCATGTTTTGCTGATTGTTGGTTTCGCATCATATAACTATAAATTGACCAGCGAGACTGATGCGATATGGTGAAGAACTTAGCTTTTAAAACGTGAATACAGAGTGTATATATATTTCAATAATGAAAACTTGGAAAGATTGGCCATCTTCACACGATTGATAAACTCCTGCTACGCTCGAGTAAGCTGAACATGACGACGGAGGACGGCGTAACTTCACGGCATTAGGCAGCTCAGCACCTACCTACGTACCTTAACCTTACTTGAGAAAGTAAGCAACTCGCTAGTGTATTACAGGACTCCGGTTGATCGTAGAGTTGAGTGATGCACATACTATACCGGTAGGTATGCAAATCAGTGAGGGATTGATGTCCTTGAATGATGGCTCGAGTCCCATGTCGGAAATGAAATGGGCGGCGTGATAGTATCAACTAAACTATGCTTAGAAGGCGCGAAGAGCTTCATTCGTCCTGGGAAAGAAGATCGGCCTCTGGGTGGCTTGGGAGTGATTCAAGCCAGCACTGGGATCCAAGAAGGAAAGAGAGCAAGATATACTTTTATACGAATGGAGGACAAGGCTTATAGTATGTATCCCTTGTTTGGTTCCAAGGTCGGGTTCTTGGAATGCCTCTATTGCTTGTGAGGCATGGCTCTGTCATCAAATTAGAAAGTGCGTGGTGATACAATACTAGATTCCCTCGTCCAACACAGGGTTTCTTCGTCAGGTCTGAGTGCGAGTTCAATGAAGGGGGAGAGACCACCTCTGTATAGTGTAGTGGAAGTCTGGAAACGAAATAAAATTGTAGACAAGTCATACTGGCGTATAATACTACCTGTATCAATGCAAGCATTTGATCCAAACGCCCAACACGAGAACAATTGCAGCCAGCCCGATCAAAACCCGATATCTAGCCCAAAACACAGCCCCAATCTCTGACATGAACCGCCGATTACCATCTCAAGACCTCCGCGCGATCTTCCAATACGCCCTAAGCAAACCCAGCCCACCACTCTGCGTCTCGACCGTGCGTCCACGGCCACGATCATTCGGGTCCCCCACGACCTCCCGGCGCAGCGGAGCCTGGTCGGACGGCGAATAGCGCGTATGCGGGGGTTCCGTAGGCATGGAACTACGCCACGTAGTATCAGTCGGGACGCCATAGTTGCGATAATCCGTCGCGTTTTCCTCGTCGTCGATGCCATCGTTCGCCGTCGTCGGCCAGGGGCCCGTCCATTTATCCATCAGCAGGCCCGCCGTCCACCACTGTCCGAAGCGGCCGGCTGCATCCCGCGTGCCCATGGCCGCGCGCGCGTTGTGCGCAATCCATCCGCTGTATGCTTTGCACGCGTCGGCGTGCGACCCCTTGATGGCCGCGAAGGAGTTGATGTGCACTCGTAATCCGAAGGGATGTTCTAGAGGCGCGCAGAAGGTCGTCAGATGGTGGAAGAAGATGCCCTTGAAGGTTTGTAAGTCCTGGCTTCCTGTCCCGCTGGCGTCGAGGCGCTCTTCCATGACGCCCAGACGCCCTAATCCGTGCCAGCGCGGGAGAACGCCGGCTTTGACGTGCAGCGGGTTGTCGAAGGGGTGGTCTGTCACCAGGTCGTACCCCGTGGCTTTGATGACCTTCTGAATGAGGTCGTGGCCGTCTGTGAGGTACGAAGGAGCGCCCGTGGCGTCCCATAGCCCGCGCTGTCCCGTTAGGACGACGCCTTGGTTGTACGTGTAGACCATCTCGTCGCGGACGTCGCAGCGCGTGTTGTTGTCGTTCTCGTCGAGATAGCCGCTGATGTGGAAGCCGTCGACGATCAGCCCCTGCTCGTTCGTCATGTTAGAGTTGCGGAGCCAGCGGTAGCCTTCGACTGCAGCTTTCAAGTACTTGGCGTCTCGAGGGCCGCTGGGTACCGCCGAATCCGGATCATTGGGGTTGAACCTGTCGGTGCGGTTATAAAAGGGCGATTCGTTATCGTCCCCGGGAAAATATAGGTACATCGATATCGACGCGGCGATGAAGAGCTCATTGGTAATGGCGTTCTTGTAGGGTAGTAACCTAGGATTCCAGACCATCCCGCCGTTGCACAGCGTCGTGTCCCACCCATGCGAGGCGAGGTCCCAGAACACACGTGCCCGGTGGGCGAATGCTGAGATCCATACATTTCCGTGGTATGGCCGATTAGGAATCATTGCAAAACTGTTGAAGACCCCATCCGTGACACCTCGCGCTGCCTCTGATAGGTCTGGATTAGCGAGGGTGTAGTGTAAGTCGGTATGAGTATTGATGAATTGAATGGTCTCAAGCCAGCCTAGAACCACCCAGAGAATATCGTCGTAAGCTTCGTTTCTAATAGCGAATGCATCTTGGCCAAAATAATAGGCGATAATTTGTACGAAATAATTGTCTACCAAGTTGGACGCCCGTCTCCAATCCGAAGCGCTGCCCCGTTTTGAATGTAAGAAGATCAGGTCTTCGGAAATGCTGCGAGTCGCCCCCGAAACATGTGTGCCCATCACGGCAGCTGTCCAGTCGATGGCGTCAGGCCAAGTTCCCACCCACGGGGCGAAGTATTCCGATTGTGTGACATTTAGGGCGTCCAAGAGGTCGTCAAAAACACCATTATCTGCGACACCACCTGCCCGGATCTTGATGGCACTGTTTACGGAAGTAGGGAGGAAGCTTTTTGGCGCGATCGGATCGCATAGCCTCTGTTCCTCGAAGAAGATGGGACATCTATCCGGGAGCGAAAATGCTGTTGCCGTCCAGGCAAAAAGAGTATAACTGTATATTGTAGAGGCAAAATTCATGATGGGAGCCATCTTAAAGATAGAAATGAAAAGACTCTACGTAAAAGACAGGAGGATAGTCTGAAGAATCTTGGGAGTACGGGCGAGCTGAAAGTATAGCGAGAAGCGACTTATTCACGACGAGGGTAATTCGAGGAACTGCCGCAAGAGCAAGTTGGGACGTTCAGATTCGCCTCGAGACATCAGGATAGATGGAGGTTGCGTTTGTGTGGTTGGAGTCGCGAAAGTATAGCGATAACGAAAGAGCAAGGAGAATGCGCAAGAGAGGCGAATAATATCTACATTTAAGTCTTCAGAAAAAGGAAGATAAAGCGCCTGCATTTGAAGAAACTTTGATACCGAACCGGGGTCTCAATCAAACTCGAGCTCGCATCGTATAAGATCGAATAAGTCGTTATCGAGGGAGTGCTAAGTTTAACTTCATCCCGGGCCGACCCGAGATTAAACCTTCAGTGTCGCCACTCAAAGTCAACTCACACAATAGGTATATAAGATAAACGATGGGATGAAAATGAAGATGGTTACATTTGTAGACAAAGATGCCCCGCGCGTTCAAGTTGATCTTATTGGTAGCCCCATTTGCTCGCCTGAAGTGCTTACCCACGTTTCGGGTCAGCCCCTCGAGGGGTAAACTGCGCTAATCTTTGCCAGTTTGGACGACATACGGGGTTGGCTTTGATCAACGATCTGAGATCCCGTGGCATTCGAGGATAACAAATGCCACACTTGGGATAAAGAGATCTGTTGGTTGCATCTCAAGGCTGTGCGAATTGAAGCTTCCTACGCAAAAATCGTGGGTTAAGGACTGAGTCGACATGTGTATTAATTCAGCATCTGGTAAATAAGAGTCGTCAGGAAATGGTCGCAAGAAAGGTGCAATATGTTGAATATGATCACTATTATACAATCAGTGATTCCACAAACATTTGACTATTCGCCAGATAACTTATTCATCCCCGACGTACACCGAGTCTAGCGCGAATGGCGAGACGATCATCAATAGATGCTCGCTGCACCATGTACTCCTCCAGATTCGATGTTGGGTGTTTGGCCACTCGTCAACATTTCCCAAGATCGTACATCTCTGTAATATACATGACTCCTGCTGCCAGGATGCTCAGAGTCTTACTCCTAATCGGGGGGAACCCCGTGGTAGCAAGTAAACTCATCATAGAAACCGTCTCTCGAACTCCCCAAACAACTGGGGGCTGATCTCATCACTGCTCAGGCCATGGACCTCCCATAGGACGCCCTTTTTGGCATAATGCTCGAGCAAAGGCTCGCTGGTCTCCCGGAACTTCTGAAAACGCGCCCGATAGACCTCCTCGCTATCGTCGGCGCGTTGCACAAGTGGTTCGCCTGTGATATCATCACGTCCGGGTACTCTCGGAGCATTGAAAGTGGTATTGTATACACGACCCGACGGCTCGTGTACCCACCGCGACGATATGCGCTCCATGATCACCTCAAAGGGGGTCTGGAGAGACACCGCCCAGTTGATAGGTACGATATCGTCCAGCCGCTCGGCCTGGACCGCAGTACGTGGGAAGCCGTCAAGCAGGAACGAGGCTGACGGGTCCTCGGATGCTTGGCGTGACAGACTTGCGCCTACATTTGGATTTGAATCTATACCCGGAATAGATGATTCTGAAGCTACATCGACCGCGGACGCAGCATCACCCGAGGCAGCAGATGCCAGGGTCATGAAGCTCGGCCGGCCACCCGACAACCACCCGCGCTGGGAAAGCTCGTTGGTAATCAGGCGAAGAATCATCTCATCTGGGACTAGACCACCTGTTCTCATGGTCTTCTCGACCTTGATGCCGAGGGGTGTACGGTTCTTGACATTGTGACGGAGGAGATCGCCGGAGGAGATGGCCGACAATTGGGGGAAGCGGGAGAGTAGACGTTCGGACTGAGTTCCTTTGCCAACCCCCGGCGCACCGACGAGGATCACGCGAGCCGCTCGGCGAAGGCGCATAGTATGCAAGAACTAAGGCAGATGGACGGTTCGGGACGCTGGGACGATCAATGCGGAAGTCTCGGAAGGCGACTCAAACTTGTTTCGAAGGCGAAAGGGGAAGCAATTGATAGCCGGGGTAGTTCGGGGATAGCTGTCTGGCGTAGGTCCCGGTGATTGTGCGGAAATGCGTCAAGGACTCGGCGTGGTGGTGAAGGGACGGACCCGGACGGATCTCAAGAAAGAAGATATTAAACGAAGTCCATTGTGTCAGAAGCGCCTCGATCAATGTTCAGGTATGGATTGATAAGCCTCAGCTTAGTAGAAAGGTCGAGGTGAGGGCGTGATGGTACGACACTGGTGGGGATTAAATCGCCTTTCACCAAAATTCCCCGGCCAGGACCCGGCTCGGTCTCTAGTACATACGTCGATGCCTGGTACAGTAAGTAAATGTTGACGAGCGCACGGGGATTGCCAAATCCAGAATGGAGAAGTTCGACCGACGGACAGTGGTTACCGGGTCGAATCTAAGCCTGATGGGGAAATAGTCGCGCTTGTCTCATGCACCCCGCTGTTGACCTCAAGCCTCCGTCACTCACTACTGTAGATACCGTAGTCCGTAGGTATTAAATCTGTATTAATCTATTTACATTTACCAACATATATATCTCTACAAGCAAATATCGGACTACTCGGAAGCTATCAAGACCTCAAGTAACTCCGTCTACATTCAATATGCTACGTAGATATGGCGCCGGTAGGTAAGAGCTAAAACATCCTGTACATACGGTGTCTTTGCTAGACTACCTACATATGTAGCCACCCAGATCTAGCACAAAGAGCATGTGCCTACCATTGATCCGGCGGTTGTAGGGACACATGTGAGTGGTGATTACAGGCCTGCAATAGAACAATAGAGTCGACTTTCACCAATCATCGTGTAGTGACACAACAAAAGTGGTGGGACATGCACCAACTCAAGTCTATAATGCCAACACATCCTGAACCGAGGCTCACTTGGCGGGTCTGTAACCTCGATGTAACCCCAATATGGTGTATCTTCTTCAACCATATACAATGTTGCTTGTGATTGGGGACGACCCAATTTTAAAGGCATCGCGGACTGCTCGAAGTATACCCCATACAGGGCTTGACATCGATTTGGTTTGTTCAGTATGTTGCTTTGGACTGGATTTTCAAGGCGTCATCGCAAATCTGGATGTGAATATTGTATGAGAGGAATCATTCCATTACGGGCCTTATATAGGTAGCCCAAGTCCATGCATAATACAGAGTGCTCGAGAGTCTAACCATACCCGCTCCCCAATCCCCCCAAAGGTCGCAGGTATCAGATATGCCAATTCGTCATCGCATGCCCTAGAGTCGCTTATGATTGTACAGTTTTGGAGGTATAGAAGTCCCTGCCAAAAAAGATCCGGTTTCTTTAAGTGCGCCATGCCGTAATCATACAACGGGATCTCATCATTGCTTTTATGATTTTGGTCGACTTAGCCGCCGAAACCGAAGCCGCCGCCTCCTCCTCCTCCTCTTTGCTGTGATTCTTGCTGGAGCTGCTCGGACACCTTCATGTGGACGTCGAAGAACTTGGCGGCACACCGGTCGAGACATACGCTCTCGCCCTTGTTGAGCTCGGACTCGCGGTAGTCGCTGGGTATGCACTTCTTTTGGCACGCTTTTGTGAGGCTATCAAACAAAAACCATGAGCATACTATCTATTGTCTTGTAGTTTAGGTGATTGAGGCGCAATTGTAGAACTCACCGGTTGGCCATCTCGGTGAGGAGCTTCATCTCTGCCTCGACGGCAGCGATCTTCTCGGCCGATGAGGGCTGTGGTCTTCCGAGTCCAAGAAAAGACATTTTGACGAAACTTGTTGTGCAGTTGGGTTGATTGAGCGACTGGGCTTGCGTGAACGTTGGATGTATTATGTGATGCAATGATCTTGGTCAGGCTTGTTCAATCCAACTTTTAGCGCCAAATTGGAACCCCAGGTTTCCGTAATCGGAAGGCGGCGTGCCGGATAACCGTTGCACCACCACTGATAGCATTGATAGCTAAGTCGGCAGAAAAGTCACAACCCAAGTTCAGTTATGAAAGTTGCCATATCTGATAAACCCCGTCTTTTAACTACGGCATACCTCTTGTTATTGATAATTTGGCCCTCAATATGACAGGGTAGGATACTCATCAGAATCCCTATCGATGTATTCCTGTCATCTCGAGAAACGAGTTAAATTCCTTCATCAATAGCCGTTGCACTTACACCACGTTGGTCCCATATCGACATACAAGCTTACTCGCTAGAAGCTCGTCAGAATGGAGAGCACTCCCTGTCTTCGGTTCCTGCGCCCATATCTGTTCGGGTCGCCACCAGCTAATAAGACCGCATATGTTCGGCTCTTTTCTGCCTCACGCACAAAAACAAACGGCGAGTCTATAGCATGTGTCGTAGAGCAAAGGAGAGCACTCCATTTTTCCCGAGTGAGAAGATCCTCCGGCACCAAATTTAGCATTTCAGAGGATGAACTGGCAACGGCAGCTGCCCGCGCAATTACCGTTGAAGGCCGTGTCCAAAAGCTTCGAGCATATGATGTGCTTCGATTTCCGAGGCTAGACCACAACGTTTTACGCATGACTATACCTGCATTTCGCCAGAAGTTTGAGCATGAAGCATCAACACCAGCCGAGGAGGAGATCACTCTTGAAGGTAGGATCATGTCTGTAAGACGGGCTGGGTCTAAGCTGGTTTTCTTTCATATTCTGGGCGGATACCAGCAGGTTCAGGTCATGGTGGACCTTGGCCATCTCGCTTCGCCTCCGTTGGATCCCGAGGAATTCAAACATGCTCTTCATCCATTGCGCCGCGGAGATATCATATCAGTCTCGGGTACCGCCATGCGGACAAAAACGGGTGAATTGACGTTAGGGGCACTCAGACTCCCTACCATTATAAGTCCAGCCCTTGCGCCTCTTCCGGAAAAATTAATCAACGATGAGACCAAAATTCTGAATAGACATGTTGACTTACTTGTGAATCAACGAACATCTGACATCATCCGACTCCGCTCTCACATTATCAAATCAATGCGAGACTTTTTCCACGAGCAAGACTTTCTTGAAGTCCAGACTCCCATCCTGGCTGATTCGGCTGGCGGTGCTACTGCTCGGCCATTCCTGACTGCATCAACTGCATTTTTACACAAGCAATTAGCAATGCGGATTGCTCCTGAGCTCTGGCTCAAGCGGTTGGTCGTCGGTGGTAATGATAGGATATTTGAGATTGGTCCATCCTTCCGGAACGAAGGCCTCGATTTGACACATAATCCGGAATTCACAACATGTGAATTCTATTCTGCGTACTTCAACCTAGCCGACTTAATTCAAATCACTGAAAGTCTCATCACTCGTCTTCTTACCGATGTCGAAGAAGCCATAACAACTCGATTTACGTCTCTTCAGAAGCCACAAGTCTCAATACCAAAGGGCCAGTGGAAACAAGTCGAGTTCATCCCTGCCCTCGAAGATATTCTCGGTTTCCGTTTCCCAGATTTCTCGAAACCTGATGCTCTAGAGAAGCTTTCTAGCCTTCTCGCAGAGCGCCACGCATCACTGTTAGTCCCAGGAATTACACTCAACAAACTTTTGGACAATCTGGCTGCAACATACCTTGAGAATGAGTCCTTACATCAACCGTTATTCATCATTTACCATCCAGCCTGCATGTCTCCCTTGTCAAAATCCTTCACGTGTCCCAAGACCGGCCAACTCGTATCCGCGCGCGCCGAGTTGTTCATCGAGGGTCGCGAGATGGCCAACATGTACGAAGAAGAGAACGACCCCTTCGAGCAGCGCCGGAAGTTCGAGCTCCAGTTACAATCGAAGGGCGGCAGCACAGCCGCTGATGATGAAGGGCCAGCCGAGGTCGATGAGAGCTATGTCCAGGCCTTGGAACATGGACTTCCACCTACCGGCGGATGGGGTTGCGGTATCGACCGGCTCGTCATGTTCTTTTCTGGCGCATCGAGGATCAGCGATACCCTTCCTTTTGGCAGTCTGAAGAATGTGATCTCCCTTTCCCAAGCTGCCAAAGATCCGTGATCCTGATCGCAAATTGTAGATTATCACGTCTTTAATTAGGAATTATCACAACATTAAATGAAGATTATTTGCATCTGTAAATTGGAATAACGAGCAGGCCTCTTTGGAAAGCTTGCAGTACTACGATTCAGCACCTGAAATTCTGGAGGCCAAACCACACCCAATGCTCTCTTTCAGCGCTGAGGCTAAAAAGACGAAGAATTATCACCTGAACCAGGGCCACGCGGAGGCTCGGAGACGCAGGGCAACCTGGAGACTAAGGAATAGATGTGTGTACGAGGATGAAGCCAGCGATTGCTAGGTGCCAGAGCTCTTAAACGGACTAACAAACGGCCGGCAAAGAGACGAGTCGGAAGAAGAAGACTGTATTATAGTGCAAAACACCAAAAACTAGCGATTGCGATCGATTTTGCTGTTATTTTTCAGCTTAACTTTTATATTTTGTTCTTCTATCGTGAAGCTAAGATAAGATCAAAGTCATATCGCATGGCATTGAAGCTGTTTTTTTTTTCTAATTTTCTCATCTAATCAGATAAAACAACGCACCCCATTTCATCCCTTTACTATACATTATAGCACAGAAAAATCAGGGAACTGACCAGGAAAAAAAACCATCGCGTAAAACCCCTGCCGTCTCCTGCGCCATCCCATGCCGTGTCGTCAATGTACAACAAATCCGCGAAAGCGGTCAGTATACCAGCGTCCTAGGAAGATTACTACTGTACCTCCCTCTCACCATCACGAGCCGCCTTCCATGAAGCCAGCATACGAACCCAGCCCTGATGCGACGAAGACTGCGACGCGGCAGCGGCGTTGATCAACCATTGAGGCGGCGGCGGGATGCCTGTCTCCGCGGTGATGGCTGCGTCCATCTCCTCTTTCAGCTTGATCTGTGCCTTGCGGATCTGCTGAAAGGCCGCGTCTACCTCCGCCTTCACACTGTTCCATTTCGTTAGGACCTTCTCTGATTCCGCCATGACGACGTCGATCTTCTCTTTCAATTCGACCATTTCGGCCGGCGGCCTCTGAAGCTTGGTGTTAGCCTCCTCGAGTGAGACTTCAGGAACGGTGATGGCCTCGTTTGGTTGGGTTAAGACGGCTGGCTCGGACTGAGTTGGTCTATTCGGACGCCGCTGGTGAGGAAGGAGTTTCTGCTGCTCAATCGCAGCTGGTTTTTCGGGCTTGCCAGCCGACTTAGGAACTACATTGGGCCGTCGTTGGTGTGGTAGGAGTTTCTGCTGCTCAATTGTAGCTGGTTTTTCGGGCTTGTCAACCGATTTAGGAGCTACACTGGGTCGTCGCTGATGTGGGAGGAGTTTCTCCTGCGCTGGTGGCTGTACAGCTGCCTGTTGTGACACATCCTTCGCTGTCTGAGCGGCCTTTTGGGGCCGTCGTTGATGTGGTAGGAGCTTTTCCTGTGGTAGCTGTTCATGAATATCTACAGTCTCTTTCCAGTATTCGGGCAGACCACCTGAGCGGCCCAGCATCGAGATAGCGTTAGCCCGGAGGTTGAGGATGTGCATCGGGCCGCGGTTGACGAACGCTCCACTGCGAATGGCCATGTCGGCCCGCTTCTCTTTGATCAAATCCTCCCAGCTGAGGCAAGTAATGTCTAGCGAACCGTCATATGTCTTTCGCTGGTCGGTGCCCAGCATAGCTTCACACCACTGAGCTTTACGCTCTAGCTTGGCCTTTTCCGCCGTCTTCTCTTCTTCAGATAGCAGCTGGTGGGAAGTATGACTAATAGCCGCTATATCGTTATGAATATCCTCGAGCAATATAGGAATTCCAACAGTAAATTCCTCCCACATTTTGTGCGCCTTCTTCAGAAACGTCAGATCCACCGCTCCGGGGATAGATTTAATGGCGTCCGGGCTCCCAAATTCAGCCAAGGCTACTGTAGCAGGTTTGTCGATTCTTCTTATAACCCTCCAGAGGGACACTTCTTTCCCGTCGCCACTTTTGCCCCTAAATATGCTTTCGCTTAAGGCTCTGCGTCTTTTATATAGACGCCATGCTTGTTTTCTAAGGTTCAGTTGAAGCTGGCAACCGTGGCAGATTATATCCTGTTGCTGCCAGGCCAGCACATTAGCCGTGAAAAAATACGCTGGTAGATGCATTTCGCATTCTCTACAGCGCTGAAGCTTAACCTCGCCACGAAGGATAAGTAAATTCCGTAGCTGATTTTCGAGCATTGGTTTATTATTATTGCAGGCGATAATTAGATCCTGCCATACTGTAATCTCCATCGCCTGTTTCAGTTTCGTGGAGATAATAGGGGGCTTGTCGTGGCCATCCGAATAATGAATGTGAGTCGTGCCATAAGAATGGAATAACCGATTATGATGCTCGTTGTGGCCATCCGAATAATGAATGTGAGTCGCGCCATAAGAATGGAATAACTGATTATGATGCTTTTTAATGTAAAAGTCATCGATAGCTGCGATATACCTCAAAATTCTTGTCATTCCTCGGAGAGGAAGCCGATCGAGAAATGCGCGGAAGCCCGTGCCAGGGGTGAAGAAATCCTGATGTCCTTCGCGGCATAGACTCCATATTCCCAATAACTGGGCTGCGACAGCCCTCTGGCTGTGTAGCCACTTCTTTTCTTCGGGGACAATACCGTATTCGCCGGTATGGCCAGTGCCATCTGCCTTGTATGGCGGCCCCTTGTAATAAAAGGGGCTATAATCGACAGTAATGTGCGGTCGTGGTGGCGTGAGCTCCGAGCGGTCTTTGTTGATAGTGTTCATGACACGTAGTAGCGGTTGAGTGTCGCCAAAGGTAAGCAAAAAGCATTGATGAACACCAAGAGCTTCTAGTCTAGGCATCTGGGAGACGATAGCCTTCAATGCCGAAATAGTCACCCAGGGCATGCCATGCAGCACTAAGTTCTTGATAGCATATCCGTTGAGGTAGGAAAAATGCACTGGAGACATATTAGCAAGAACGTTATTAGTGTTAGCTCAAACATGACAGGACTTACATAGTTTATAATGAGCTGACATGCTAACCGCGAAGCTAGTTTTCTCGGGTGCCTTCACACTTGGATTCAAAGGATAGCCAGTCCTGCTGGTGGTCACCTCCAGCATAGGCCCCTGGTTTTCGGGACGGATCGGGGAAATTATGACAGTTGGTGAAAAAGTCCGTGCCAGGACAGTCTTGGCTTTTCCTTTTCCGTTTTTTGTCGAGCTCTCTTCTTCTCGGGCTTCGGCTCCCCGAACATCTGCTAGACAATTTTCATCCCAGCCCAGAAAGTCGATGCCGGTAGCGTCCAGGTGCATCTAGAATAAAATTAGTATTCGGATAGAAACATGATTGAATCTTGATTCCTTACCCATGAGGACTGTACCATACGTGCAGTGAATTGAGACGCCGCACATAAGCTACTAAGGTCCTCATACCGTGGGATGAGATGGGCAAAGATCTTCTCAAAGATTTCACGGGTCCCGAATATTCGCTTGACGCTCTCGGATTGAGTTTTCTCCGGCTTAGAGAGGGATCCCCTGCGGAAGTAGAAAGGAGCCTTCATAATCCCGTACTCGATATTGGGGTAGTGAACCGCCATCTCGAGTTGCCGCTTCTCGAGAGCCGTGAGCTCCTTGCGTCCTTCATAGTTGTAGTAGGCCTCGAATTCCGGGTGATGAAGGGGTGCTTTCATATCAGCCTCGTCATTGCTACGGTCAATTCCATGGTTGGCGGTTCCTTCCATATCCCCTGAACGGGCGATGACAAAGCTATTTACGCCGTCTTTAGGGGTGTGCCCGCGAGGCTGGTCACAGACCGTGGATAGTTTTCCGAATCCCGGAGGTGGCTGTAGGTACTCAGGAAACATAGGCCGTGAAGCCTGGCCCTGACTGTAGGACATGGCTAAGATGTTCTGATATGTGAGAATTAACTGTAGTTGTTGAAGTTGAATAATAAGTTATAACCATATACTAAGAATGGTATTAAGGGTGTAACAGGGACGAAATAAACTAGGAATAGAATAGTGATAGTCAATAGATAACCATATCAAGGCAGTTAGTTGTAGAAGGAGGGGGGGAAAGGAAGGATTGGCCAATGTATTGTAGTACTCGAAGCGTAGCGTAAGGTGAAAGGATGATCCTGCTATGCTCTTATATATGGTGGTTTCCATTTCGTTGCGGTAAGTCAGTGATGATCGAGGTAGGTACGCCAAAGACAGTATGCCTTATTCTTTGTAGGATCGGAGGCTACCTCTTGCCACAGCTAGTTTCGTTCGTCAGTCTCTTGCATAGTTCGTTGCTCTATTGTTGCTAGTTCCCGATTTTGGGATACACTGAGACAGCTGCAGAGCTACTTGATTATGGAAAGGCAACTTCCGATGCCACTTCATCAGCTAATTAAAGAAGCAGGAGCGTGACTAATCAAATCTGCATTGAGTGACTCTTTCTCTGTAAGGTCCTGACGAATATTACACTATCGCTACAGAGGAGTAACCAGATTACATTCGATCACCGGTTATCCCTTACATTAACATCTAATAGACTTCTTCCTCTCTCGTGTTAGCAGCACGAACCATAATTTTCGTGTTCTAAACTGAATGTGGCTGCATTGTGCTTGCCACGTGAAATTAGACACTCTTCGACGAAGCAACACTGCTGCGCTCAATGAACTGGTAAAAATGAAATTGAATGCTGTTAGCAGATGCTTATTGGCTACAGTCTAGCATAAACTAGGTATGATTCTTTCCAACAAAACCTTGAATAAGCTTCCACCATACACCCAACTTGCTACACATTCCCGAGGGAAGGCTCGCAGTATCATCACTGACTTACCGCAACAAAATGGAAACCACCATATATAAGAGCATAGCGGGACCCATATTGATATTTATTCCTAGGATCCTCTACGGCAATCCCGCAGAATCGTATTAAAGGGGAATCCTGAAAACTATGCTGACTATTCATAAGGTATTGATGTTGGTGAAAGGGGTGACAGCTTTGAATAAACTGAGATAGGTGTCAGAAGCGATCAAAAAGAAGTAATGAGATATCTAGATGCCGAGATCATCGTAATTGCTAGTATCACCCAGACGTCTCGTAAATTCAAGGCAGGCATCAGAACAAGCGTAGCTAGAGAGTCTAAGCGTCTCAACTACGGCCTGCCCTTATTTCGCAAATGTCGCAAGACCACGGCTCATGTAGTAAAGGTCCAGTCACCCGCGTGATAGACTCGTACACTGAGAATTTTGGGATGAAGGTTAGGTTGAAGGAGGTTAAAACCGGAGCTATTGATTACGTAACCGAGCTTATCTCCTTCCCTTCGCTTCCTTCCATCCAAGAACGGGAGGTCGATGCCGGAGCACCTGCGAACTCCCGTTTCGTGCAGTAATTACATGTAGGAACATGTCTCAGAGACTGAACGAGGCTAAAGGGAAGACTGCCCCGTATCGGGCCAGTTGTGGAAACGTCAGAAGGAATATTCTGTCACGTACTTTAGATAGGGTAGCGATGTTGGTGGGTAATCTCCTACATAACACAGTAGCGTATGGGCAGCGCGTCGACTAATGGCAACGAGTGGACGGCATTTGCTAGGAAGGAGTTCACTTGTAACCGCGGAGCCGTCCGATGCGACGAAAGGGCAGCCAGCATAGCATACATAGCATACCAGAGCTACGCAAACCCCGGCCAATAGAGCATGATACTATGCATGCTCCGTACTTTATCATGCAACTTACCGCCTTTTGCGTCGGTGGTCGATCTCCAGAGGTCCCCATCGCGATGATACGGTATACGTGTAGGTGTGATGCTGCCTGCTATTCTTGGGTTGCTTCTGGAATCTCAGGGAATGATGACTTAACCGCGTGACCTATGACGCCACCCAAGAATGGCAATTCATCGAGATAAGTGCGAACGAAAAAAAAATTCAGCATGACAGTGTCGCAATTTTCCTATCGGCAAAAGGGCGCGCGTTGGATGCTCGGGTATCATTATTGACTGGACTGGATAGACCATGTGTTAATGCTGATTATGCGAGTGAGCATACTTACAGGTAGAAGGGCTTTGATGGTCAGTCGACCAGCGAGGGGTAAGTGAGTGGCAGGGCACTCAAGCCCAGACAAATGATCTGCAGGGCGCGGGGCTTCGGTCCAACTGCGAAAGGATCATACCGTATGCTGCAAATCTAAGTATGTTGTTCATTTCCACTGCAAAAAGAGTATTGCAAATGCGAAATCACACTACACCACAATGTCCCGACCCTAAGATTGGTTGGGCGAAAGATGGTGGCGTTCTGCAAGATAGTGGGATCTGGTCGCGTGCTCATGCCGTAGGCTAAGTATCATGCTCAAGTCATAGCCAACTATTCGCTGCTAGACTGTACAAAAGAGGGTATTGACGTCTTCCCGTCACACCCATCGACATTCTCCCTGCAGCTGTCAATGTGTTTAGCCTTGGTCTTTACTATTCGAGGTTCCGCAACCTGTGATACAGAATGTTAGGAGGTGCGTATGAACGATGTGGATTGGTTACTCTAGAATACCAAAAACAAACTAGTAGCGACAGGGAGGTGCTTTTCTTGGTATCTCGAAATCCTCGAATGAGCAAAGTCCTAGGAGAGAATTCGGAGTATCTCTTGGCAGAGACGGGTTTGGCGATGAGATAGAAGGGAACCTGTGCGATCCATGTATATGGGCCCGCGAGTCATTTCGAGCCGGCCGAGTTTGCAGAAGGTGGGATATCGAGATGACGCTACTGTACGCTGGCCAAGTACCGATAACGGCTATGGAGAGTTCACCACCAAACGACGCATGTGATGCACGTGAAATGTTCACTATGATGCCGCGCAGATCTTGTGACGCATGCTAGGGTATTACGCTATCGCGAATCTCGGCCAATGATCTGCATGCTCTCCCCGAGTTATCGAGTTGAGCCGAATTGCTGTATCGATGACAATAAGCTAGCTGTGTGACTCGGTGGTTGTGTGCCGATCGGGTGTTTGCGAAGGGCTAGCTCTCGAAGGTCTTGCCTACTCATACGGCCTGTGCGAGAAACGTGACTGATGATTGCTATATGGTAAATTGACGACATTATGGCGACGATTAGGTGACGATGAATAATGCCATACTGGTGGTGGGCGAGTCTTGTCCTGTCTTGGGCGCAGACGCGCTCCGTACACAAGACGTTAAGAAGAGATAGAAACACCATGTCTTTATAATTTTGGAGGTAACACGAATTTGAGACATGCAGTATAATTTGTTTCTTACCAAATTACCCCCGGATTTGAACTTAACCTTCATTGGGCGCCACGGATATATATATCAGCATCAGGGTTGTGTATCTAAGTATGCAAATGTCCATCGCTCCCCGAACAAGAATGCTCTAGGTTAGTTAACAGAGCAAGTATGCCGTCATGGTAGATGAGGCGAAGTGATAAAGCGAGAGGTGGCCAGCCAGTCACATCTCTAATCATGTAATAGGACCTTGGATAATAAGGCTGCGTGTGATACGGCTCAACATGAGGCATCGCAAATAACCAGCACGAGACAGTCCTTATCGTCTGATGTAAGACTCTCTCTGGATGCCATCATGCTGTGGCACCTGGGGCGCACGCAGGGGAGCATTGCCGACGGCCTGCCGGAGGGCGTAATTATTGGGTTACGGGTGCATTTAGGTTCGACTACTGGTATACTGCTTGACATGGTCCATAAGTATAGACCCTATCGAGCTTGCCGTGATGCCAGCGAACGGAAATACACACTGAGTGGATAACGCCGGACGTTCCAACTTCGTTAGTGGGCAGGGGTGTGACTGGCCACAATTCGGTGCATGCTCGTTAAATACTATCATTGGACAGGCCGTCCAAACCTAGCAATTTTATTCTAAACTGTATATTGTACAGCATATCTCGGCTGTGTTCGTGCAATGGCTGAAACTAGAATCGAATGATCAGAACAGGCCGTGGTCGAGTTCGTTTGCCTGGGAATGCCGGTGCTCATAGGCTCTAGGCTCTAGGCTCTCTGCAGATGATGCCGCCTTCTGCCTTGGGCATCATGTGGCCTACCTTACAGGGTCGTGAGGAGGGCGATAGGTATGTGATAAAAGCTGGTGTGGAGGATATTACAGTAGCTTTACTGTGCTTGGCTACATGTAGGTAGTATCATGGTATTCCTGGGTACGCTGCTATAGCGGTAGGCCACTACAATGCGCAAATGTGTGCCAGGTCTTCGTTAGTGGTCTCCATATCAACAAGAGCTTTGCGACGGCCAAAAGTTTCGATGCTGGGTAAAAGTGGAAAGTCATTCTCTGAAGCTTTGGCCATTTCTGGCCATTTCTAGCCATTTCCTCCATCAAAGCTTCAAGCGGGTGGGCCTTCAGGGCTGAAAGACGCCAACCATTAGCCCAAGAACTTGGTCATGCAGGCTTGATAGTTCCACTTGGATGACTTTGCTTTGCTTTGCTTTGCATCTATGTCACTTGATTTTCATGACTGGTAGGATACGATGATGGTACTAGACCGAGTTTAAGATCAGGAAAGTGGTTGACTTAGAAGGTGGAGGGCGGTGAGACGAGGCCGTGCTCACCTAATATACACTACTCCGTGCTGGAGCGGTAGATCACATACGCGGTACTTGCAGCTCTATCACACCTTGTGGCTGTCTTCATAGGTAAAGTTTGATACTGTAGCAATCTAGCAATTTCGAGGGTCCTCTAATTTCGCGCTGGTGATCGACGGTTGAGTAGCCGGGTGGGCGTTGGATGGACAAGATCCACCTGGCATGCAACCTTCATTTTAATTTTTAGGCAGATCTGGCTAGTGCCAAAGTCAAAAAATGTTTTTCTCGAGTGCGTACACTTACTTACGCTAAGGAGGTTAGGGTGACTCAACTTCGTTTTGCCTGGACACCCAACCTACACAACAGCCAGCCTCGAGATATGATATACGTGCTCATGGCTCATGCAACTAAAAGAATCGCGACTCAAGACCGTTCTGTACCTAGATGGGTAATATTAAAACCTACGTGCATGGATTTTTAAGAGAGAGCTTGATGTGAGTACATGTAGTGGACCCTGACATCCAATACGAAGAACGTTGAGTTTTGGTACATGTCTTTGGTAGTTTGGAATTTCCACATTTTACCCGAATTGTTGTACTATGTACTAGTATGTATGGCTGGCAATAACAAGCTATACTTAAAGCCGATGAACTGTGCACTAGACTAAATACAACTTACAAGTACGGTAGCTCTAACACCCCGGGTCTGATGACCCCAAGTCGCAACAAAAACATGCAAGCACACCAAGCAGGAATTGCGCATTTCATTGCTGGTACCTCTCTTGCAATAGTAAATACGACTAGTGTATTGTTACGCGTCTATCTTTTAGTGACAGCACTCAGCATCGGCAGCTATCAAGTGTACCCTTACCGCCCACGTCTTCGGTACGTCGACCAATAGCGCCTGTTATCGCGAACAACCGTGATACTCCCCCTGAAACCTGGCTCGCCTGGTATAAGTAGGTTGGTTATGCGTCTTAGTGCCTCTCTATTCGTTCAGTGTACATACACTACCTACCGTACGTAGACCGGCTGTATAAATGGCCATATCAACCTGGCAAACCTGCTTGCCGCGTACTGAACGATTGGAAATTGACGACGCTTAGTCTCGCCAAGAGCTCTGCCGGCGGCCCTTTGGTCTGGCGGTCCTGCAGTAGTGTACAGTATGTTGTCGTAGTGTAGGTCCCTTGCATTGCCTATTGCCTTGGAGGTTGGTGCTTGACACGGTTCGGGAAGAGGCGAAACATTTTATATGAGCCGGCAATCATCGCCCACCTGGTTCATTGTCTCGTCACTGACATTAATTACCCTGCGGGTTCAAAACAACACACCGCTTGTGTATCCGATCATGGACTATCCGGAAATCTACCGAGTGGTTTCTGGTATCAAGGGGGGAAGAAGCTGGCCGGTTACAAGGAAAGTGTTCGCGCGGCAGGAAACGATCTAGTGGCGCGATAGGACAGACTACGCGCTCCTTGGCACGGAAGAATCTGAAGGTGTCGTTGCGCTAAACCATACCGTAATTTCGTCGTACTTAGTAGAGATAAATTACTCTAGCTTTGTTGAATACCTGGGAACAGGTCCCTGCAAGGGGTGAGGCCTACGCTATAATAAAATGATGGGATATGTGACCTGGCAGCAGAATCCAAGAAGACATAAATTCACCTATCTATATAGCGCAATGAACAGAAGAAGAAGGGTAGACCAAGTCGTAACAGTATCTAATGGCGCACAATTTCATGTTTTAACTAAAATTCAAAGCAATAATAAGAAGAAGATACTATAGGTACGGGATGGGGGAATCGGAGGCTCTCTGTGGTGAGACGAAGTAACAACATTCGTTCTGTAACCCTGGAAACTAGTCAAACTACGACCGCTTGAGGCTAGCAGCTTGGATGATCTTGACAGCTAAAATTTCACTTGAAGATGGCGTTGCAGTCATGTGGTGATTAAATGGTCGTGTCCATCGTCGTACAAGGAATAAGCTGCTGTCTAGTGCGCAACTACCACGGCCTAAGCGTTGAAATCAAGAAATCTTTAGCAGGTCCCCCCCCTTTCTACCCCCCTCATTTGATAAGGAGCGTCGCTTATCAGTGCGATTTGCAGCTGAGTCGGCGTGTGATTCGGGGCGGGAAACAAAGATACAGCACGGGTGATCAACCCGTACAAAGGTAGAAAGGTCAATGAAGAGGAAATGGACGGTCTTGCAAGCGTAAGAAGCATAAAAAGTGTGGAGATTTCGGTAGTCGAGCTTTTAGAACAGGGCTAGACTGCATAGACCTCCTGACGTTGGGCCGACGGTAAAGTGAACAAAAGTGGAAAAGGGGGAAGCGGAGAAGAAAGAAATGCATGAAATGAGGTTCAATGCCCCTTTCTCTTGTGGTGTTTAAGCGAAACTTCCGCATCGGGAAGTGCACTTGGGCTGCGATAGGTAGTGGGTTGATATTGCTCTGGTGGGGTTAGGCTCGATTGAATTTTTGATTGCAAGGGTGGGAGGACAGGTCAGGGCAATCAGGGCAGTCAGTTAGTGTAAAGTAGTGTAAGTCAGGGCATTGGAGGACCCGCCAGCGCCCCGCCCAGACCGCTGCTGGGATCCCTGCAGGACTAGCTAAACTTCCCGGCGCTCGCTCGTATGAGCTCCCCACCTTGATACTGTACAGGGCCTACTGTACCTCTCTACGGAGTACTTTCTTACGTATTTGCTATCTGCTTGGCGCGCTTCAACGGCACTGGGACAGTGGTTCACACCTCCATCATTCGCCTGGAACTCAACTCGGTGCGCACTGCCAGTCCAGTGTGAGTGCCTTGCCGTGGTGTGGTTTTCACGGTGGCCAGTCTCCCGGTCTCCCAGTCTCCCAGTGTCCCTTGTACTCCCCGTCCTCCCTCCCTTGCTCTTAACCAGGAGACAAATAAATACGACCCGGTAGGAGCTGCAACCCTCTTCTCCTCCTCCCTCCCTCTTCCACTCCCGTCCACACAGACACAGCGAGACATCCCTTCGTCTTGTCGACTATACCCTACCGACAATATTAATCACCGTCACCTGCCAAACGACGCTAGATTCGTCAGACAAAGTTAAATACTTTGAGCTTTGGTAGTGTACTGCTAATTGCTTTAATTTTTCCTCTTTTTTGAGATACCCACTTGTGATACCCAAATACTTTTCTCTTTTCGATACCCCAACACCAACAAAATGGCCGAGGAACAGAAGCCCGTCGCCGTCCCTGAGACGACACCCGCCGTTGCGGAACCAGTTGTAGAGCCCGTCGCCGAGACAAAGCCTGCTGAGGAGGACCCCGTTGCCGCTGAGGCCCCGGTTGAGACAAAGACGGAGGAGACGCCTGCCGCACCTGCTGAAGAGGCAAAGGAAGAGGTCAAGCCCGTCGAGGCTGGTACTCTCGAGCACAAGGGTGCCCCAGCCAACTTCCCCAAGTGAGTCTTCAGTCATCTACGCCGTGGTGGGAGGCCAGATGCTAACCTATCAACTATAGGAACTTGCTGTATGCCAAGAGCCATTTCTGGTTCGGAACGGACGCTCTGGAGAAGGAGAAGCTTAACACATACCTCAAGAATGAGAAGGCAAGCGATGTGGCCCACCACGTCGTCTCCTGGGCCGCCGAGACCGGAAAGGGTCTTTTGTTCTACGCTAAGGAATCCGACAAGAATACTCCTGTCGGTGTCATTCAGCTGGTATGTTAAAGCGACACGCATCTGGTAGTAGGAGAAACTGACCGGTATCAAAGTCTGAAGCTTCCGAGCCTGCTGTCGACGGCTCAAACAAGTTCCACTTCACTGCAAAGGGGCACAAGCACACATTCAAGGCCCCTAATGCCGCTGACCGTGACAACTGGGTCGAGCAGATCAAGCTGAAGATTGCCGAGGCTAAGGAACTAGCTACGACGGTCACGGAATCTGAGACCTACAAGCAGACCCTTGAGTCCTTGAAGCCCGCTCCCGCTGCTAAGAAGGAGGAGAAGCCTGCTGCCGCCGCAGCAGAGACCCCTAAAGAGGAGCCCGCTGCCGCTGAGGCCACCGAGGAGCCCAAGGAGACTAAGGAGGAAGAGAAGAAGGAAGAGGCTAAGGAGGAGAAGAAGGAAGAGCCCAAGCGCCGTTCAGCCAGCCGCAAGCGAGCATCAATCTTCGGTACTCTCCTGGGTAAGAAGGAGGAAGCAAAGAAGGAGACCCCAGCTGAGGACAAGCCCGCAGAGACGGAGGCGACCGCTGCTACTGAGGCTACCCCAATTGAACAAATCATTCAGGCTACCGAGGCTGAGGCTACTCCCGCCGAGGCTGCTACTGAGGCCGCCCCCGCTGAGGAGGCTAAGGAGACCAAGGAGGCCGCTAAGCCTGCACCTGCCAAGCGTGCTAGCCTGTTCGGCAGTCTCTCATTCGGCAAGAAGAAGGCCGAAAGCGAGTCTGCGCCTACCACTCCCGCCAAGGAAGAGGCTCCCATCGCTGAAGCTCCCGTTGCTGAGACAGCCCCTGTCATTCCCGCTGTTGAGACAACTGAGCCTCTATCTGCTGAAGTAGCTTCCCCCGCTACCGTCCCAACTGAGACTACAGAGGTCACTCCCGCGATCAACGGTGAGACTAAGAAGGAGGTCAAGAGCGACAAGCGGAAATCGTCGTTGCCCTTCGCTTTCGGCAAGAAGGAGAAGGCTACTTCGGATGAGGAGGGCGAGAAGAAGTCTACCCCTTTCTTCTCCAAGTTGCGTCAGACTGTGAAGAAGAGCAAGCCCGCCGAGAAGCCTGCTGAGAAGTCCACTGAGGAGACTCCCGCCGAGGACAAGCCTGCTGAGAGCTCCGAGGCTGCCGCCGAGCCCGCTGCTGAGGCTGCTGCTGATGCGAAGACCGAGGAGACCAAGGTTGACGAGCCCGCCGCCGCCCCTGCTGTCGAGGAGGCGCCCGCCGAGAAGCCCGCGGCCGTTGCCACTGCTCCCGTCGTCGCCGCCGCATAGAGTGCGAGCCGCTTAGGGCGCATGCGCCACGCGTGACCATTGACTTGCAGTCGTGGCACCCTAATGATTTTCATTACAGAGATACACCATCTTGTTGGGATTGGTCGGGAACGGAATCTGCATTTCAAGATACCCTACCAAGATTGGTTCTGAGCTGATACCCCCATCTCGTTACAATGGTTCGACACATCCATCTTTCGGGCGAATACCACCGGCAAAGCATGGACTGGGCTATGATAAGAGAGGCATATGACTTTGTTTTACTCGCTTTTGATTTTGCATGCCTCGTCAGACGAGGCACCGGGACACGCCCTCCGTTTCGACCAACAAACATTTCCTACTTCTACTGATACCCAGTATACCCAGAAAGCAATCATCTTTCGTCGCCGATCGGTTTTTCGATCAGTCGAGCCACCAAAATTTCATAAAAACATGTAGTAAAGCTGACCCAAATCCGGAGAGTTGTCCAGACTTGGGTGTACACCTTGATGTCAGGAAATTCTCTCATGCTTGCTGTGTGTTGTGCACCGGCCATGCCACCTAAGGTATGCGCGGGCCGGCCTCAGCCATCTATAATAGCTAATAGATACACGTTCGCCTCAACATATCGTTGCGTTTTATCCATTCGTGTTTTCAATCTGAATATTAAGAAGCCCAGTGATTGATTATCTATTAAATTACCCTTTCGCTATTATAGTCGTAAAATATGTGATTCCTCCCCTATAGCTTTATTTTGTAGTGACCTTCGCTACGTCATGTATCGCTACCAGCCGTTGTGGCGTCCCTTTTCTCAGCGCTCAAAAGATATGCACTTTGACATGACAACTTTTTTTGAGAGTAATGAGTACTAAGGCGAAGCATACTCTGAGCAGGTACGTCTTTAGAATGACTTTTAGCTTAGTAGCGTTAGGATGCCGTTGTGGTTGAGTTTATCTCAATTGTATAGGGGCAGGTACCTAATGTACATACCTGTGTAGATAACACCCCGCCTAGATTTGGCCCAATTCCCCGCCAACAAACAGCAAGATTTCACAAAAGTCACCAACCAACCAACCCGAACCTTGACTGCGACTGCGTTTGCATTTGCGACTGCGGCTCGAACGCGATCATGAGATTCCGCATCTCCCACGCCGAACACCAGCTCCTCAGAACGTCACCAATATAGCGCCCACCAATCCCCAAGACAACACCACAACCCAACGACACCACAACACGACACCATGAACTTCAGCATCGAGGTGCCCGGCGCGGCAAACCCTCTGAGCCGGATCGAATTATGTCGTGCTCTGCAGTCCGCTTCGAGCTCGCAGGACCACCATAAGCGACAGGCTGCCGACCAACAGCTGAACTCCTGGCAGGGCCATACAGACTACTACCCTACTCTACAGGTGCAGTGCTCATGTCACATCCGGAGACATGCTCCAGAAAAGAGCTTGTCCAACAGCAGCCGGTGATGTTCCTGAAGCTTACTGACCGCTTCTGATACAGTCCGTTTTCCTCGACAACAACCTCCCTCGAGAGATCCGTTTCCTTGCTATTATCCAGTTGAAGAATGGTATCGATAGCTGCTGGCGTGCCCATACCGTGAAGAACGCTATCCAGCCCGCCGAAAAGCAGCTGATCCGCTCTAATTTGTTTCGTGGCTCTATCGAGGAGCCTGATCCGCAACTTGCCTCACACAACGCGCTCGTTGTCGCCAAGATCGTGCGCATCGACTTCCCTGGAGAATGGCCGGACGCGCTAGAGAACCTCGTTGCTCAACTCCGTGCTCTGCGAGACGACGATCAGCATCTTGCTGGTGCTTTACTGATCCTGCTACGTATCGTGAAGGAATTAGGGACTGCGCGCTTGTTGAGGTCCCAGAAAGCCTTGCAAGCTGCCGCCCCTGAGCTCGTGCAGATTCTGGGAGAGATCTATGGTGCGAAGACGGGGCTATGGTTGAATTTCCTAAACAACGGCCAAGGCGACGAACAAAGTGCCATGGCGGCCATGGGAAATAGCTTGTTGGCATTTAGGACCCTCCGCCGTCTTCTGGTTTTCGGATATGCATATCCTCATAGGGATGACGTTGTTCGCCAGATTTGGGCATTTTCTCAATCGCAGCTCGGGCAATTACTCGACATGGTCGATGACAAGTATCCAGCTCTAGGGAAGCACCTCCTCCAGTTTACCAAGCTGCATATTGACATGGCATCCTCCCATCCGGCTAGTTTCGCCGCTCTTCCCGGCTCTGCCGAGCTTGCTCGTGCCTATTGGAATCTCGTTGCTGAGTTCTCACTAGTATTTGACCAGTCAGAAGGAATCCGTCAAGGCAGCTCCTCGAGCGAGAGCAAGTCTAGGGCCAGTGGCCCCCTACTCGAAAGACTTGCTTTAAAAGGCCTGCTTCTCATGAGAGCTTGTGTCCGGATGGCGCACCGCCCAATCCAGTCAATCACATACCGTTCGAAAGACGACGCCGGAGAGCAACAACAAGCGATCATAGCAATCAAGTCACAGCTTTTCTCAGATGATTTTATCAACCAGATGGCCCAAATCATTATCACTCACCTTTTAGTGTTCAGAAAGGCGGATATGGACGCTTGGGAAGAAGAGCCAGAGGAATGGGAGCAACGAGAAGAAAGTCAAGGTAATGCCTACGAGTGGGAAGTCCGACCATGTGCCGAAAAGCTATTCTTAGATCTTCTCACACACTACAAGAATCTCCTACTAGAGCCATTGTTGGCGTATTTCGCGACAGCCCAAGATCCACAGGCCAGCATTACTGCCAAGGAAGCTGTTTATACGGCAATGGGCCTGTCGGCTGCCTTGGTAGAGAGTGCCTTTGATTTCGGTGCTTTATTGAAATCAGTTATTTCAACTGACGCAGTGCAAGCGATCCCTATGTGCCAAATCCTCCGACGGCGTATTGCCATCCTCTTGAGCCAATGGGTGCCCGTGCAGGTCTCGGGTGAGACGCGTCCGTTGATTTACGAGATCTTCAGACATTTTCTCAATTCCAATGACCCCAATAATGATATTGTTGTTCGTATCACAGCCGCAAGACAATTCAAAGTCGTGGTAGATGAATTTGGCTTTGATGAAGCCGCCTTCGCCTCCCAGGCGCCAGACGTACTAAAAGAACTCATCAGCTTGGTACAGACTGTGGAGGTCGACGAGACAAAATTAGCAATCATCGAGACTCTGCGGAGCCTCATTGCCCGTATGGACACCAGCATGACTCAATACAGCGGCCTCGTAATGGATGCACTACCTGGTATCTGGAGCTCGGCCGGCGAGTTAGGCTATTTGATGAAACAAGCTGTTTTGGCCATCTTACTGAGTCTCGTCGTCGCCATGAGAACGGACTCTCAGCGTTATCATCATTTAGTGCTGCCATTGATCGCCGAAGCTACGCAAGAGGGTAGCGAAATCTATGTCTATCTTATTGATGAAGCGTTGGACCTTTGGCTCCATCTTCTACAGCAAAGCCAGTCTCCCTTGTCTCCAGACATTCTTAGTCTCGCAAGTGTTGCTATCAAACAACTTGCGGATCAAAACGATCATGCTCACATATGTATCGCAATCGTCGGTTCTTATGTCACCTTAGCCCCTCAGACATTGCTAGGGGACCAGTATCGTCAACCACTTTTGAAGGCACTTTCGGCATCCCTGGAAGCAAAGGGGCACGACCAGGTGAGCATGACCACCAAGTATATTGAAGTAACTATGCGCCTCTCCCATCAGCTCGGCGGAGACCAGGGCTTCCAGTTGTTGATGCGCGACGTAATGGAAGTAGGTTTCTTCAAAAGTCTTCTCGAGGGGATCCGTGATGCCTATGAAGCCCACCAGACATCCGGACCCAAGAAGAAAAAGGGGCGTCTTTCCACTTTTAGTCTAACAAGCTATTTCGCCATTCTCTCTCGCATTGCCGTCACGGACCCTTCGACCTTTATGGCCATGCTTGGTGCCCTGGGGCATATCGAGAGCGTATGGGATTGGCTGGGTAGTGAGTGGTTCTCATGCTTCGACAGTATGGCGGAGCCGGATCGGCTCAAGCTGAATCTCCTCGCCGTCACGCGTCTACTCGAGCTTCCTCAACCCATGGCCGGCCTCGTCCTACGGAAGCTACAGGACTATCTCTCCATGTGGACCAGTGTCATGATCCAGCTCTGGGACGACGATACCCCTGGCTTCGATGGGTTGTATACTACCGAAAAGCCGCCCCCTACCGAGTGGGATACCCCCAAGGATGTCGTGGAGCGCGAGCTGTACGTCACGGACCCCGTCCGATCCGTCATCTCGTACGGGTTCGTCAAGGAGAGATTACAGGGTCTCGCGCAGACTGTCGGCGAGCAGACGTTCCAGGAGTGGTTGGGCAATGTGGATAAGGACGTCCTTGCCGGCTTTCAGGAGCTTGGGAATAGATCATCTGCCCCACAGCCTGCGTAGACGTGCTTGATGTCGAACGACAAATGAAAACGTGGTGGAGAGGTCCACTTATGAGTGTGCATACATGGGAATAGGATTCACGGCCCTGGTTTTCATCGCTTGTGTATTTTTTGGGTCAAAATCAAGAAAATTGGCGTGTTCTGTGCATTTCACGGCGTATGACGAATATGCGTTATTTGGGCGTGGGAGTGATGGCAGCATGTCTAAGCGTACGGTCCGTTACGTCGCGTTACATCGTGGATTGAGGTATTAGATACTCATAGACGCATACATACGCGAATCTAGTTTATCGAGTTTATCGAGTTTATCGAGTTTATCGAGTTGGAGGTTAGAGATACTCATAATAGACTACTCTGTCTTGAATTATTTAGCCTTGATACTTCGTGGACGAGTGTGAGGTTGTTTACCGCTGTGAATTTAAATTTGTGTGTATATTGATGTACTTATTTTTTAATTAAGAAAAAGCGTTAACGTAAAAAAGTGAATTAATATTGTTTTAAAACTTTAGAAAAAAAACCTATATATTATAATATATCACTATATAGTATAAATATTTAAATAAAAGTTGTTATATTATAATAAATTTATAGTTAAAAATTAAATTAATATATTTATAAATGTTTTTAAAAAGTAAATAATAATTTTATTAAAAAAAAAAATTTAAATTATAAAGATAAAAATATATTATTAATACTTTTTATTATTTAAATTTAGTTAAATTAAAGTAATTTCTTTATAAAAAGATTTAAACTTTATATATTTATATATAATTTTAAAATTTAAAATTATAAATAATGAAAATAAAAGTTTAAATAAAAATATATATAAAAAATGTTAAAGGTTTTTTTAAAATAAAAATAAAATAATAATTTATAAGGAATATTATATAATATAAATTGTTTATTAAATAAAACAATATATATTTAATTTAAAAGTTAACTTATAGCTTGCTTTATTAACATAAACTTAGATGGGTGTTGCAAACTAAAGGTTTATACAGCCACAAGGCTGTGGCTATGTGTAGCAGTACAACTGCCCACGGAAGGATAAAGTATGCAATTATAGGCTGCGCTTATAAATATATATTTTCTTTCTTTATTTTTAAAATTATACTCCCCAAGTTTTTATTTTAAGTAGTACTTCTACTATTTTATTTTAAAAACTAGCAATTATTATAACTTTTTATTGTTATTTATCGTTTTTTTAAAAGTTAAAAAGTTTGTTTATTGTCCTTAGTATATTTACGTTTAATTAAATAGCGCGGAAGCAATTATTACGTTTATAATATTTAACGCCCGTTTTAATAATAGTTTCCTTTAACAAACATAGTTATTATAAACTTAAGCAAGTAATATAAACTAGGATTTATTAAGTTTATTTAATCTATTTTATTTATTTTATTTATTATTATTTGCGGAACTTTGCTTTGCTCTAAATGTTTATAATTACTTAACTACATGCTAGTATTATTTAAAAGGCAAATTTAAATGTTTAACTATATAATATAGAAAGGTTATAATCTTTTATATTAATATTAAATTTAAATATATATTGAAATATAAGCTAAATATTTAATATTAATATTATATTAAAAATTAAATATAATATATATATAAATTTTAATTTTTCTTTATAAATTATAACGTTATATAAGTTTGTTAAATAAGCTATTGAAAATTTTAAACTTATTTAAATTAAATAATAAAAAGAATATTTATTATTTTTTATTACTTTACTTTATAATTATTTTATTATTAAAACAAAAACGCTGTATTAGCTTTTTTATATAATTAAATATTTAGTATTTTTTATTTACTTTTTTAATTATTATTTTTAATATATTTTTATTTTATTACAGCTAAATAAAATATTATAAATAAACTACTGTTTAAAAATAGATTTTTTAAAAGTTTTAATAATAAAAATAATAAATATAAAACTACTAAGCTAACTTAATTTATTAAGTTTAAAAATAACATAAAAGCTATATAATAGTTAAAATATAAAATTAATACTAGTTTAAAAACTATTAACAAAAAATTAAAATTAATTAAAAACTTTGTTTAAACTATAAATAAAGCTATTGGTGCATTTTATAAGTTTTAACAAACTATATATAATATTTTTAGCAATATATCGTTAAATACTACTTCCAACTAGCGTACCATCTATAACACTAATATTAAACTAAAAGAAAGCAACGTATTTAACTAAAGTGCCTTTTTATTAAATCTAAATGCCCTTTTATTTAATTAAAAGGGTGCATCTAGTTTAAATGCTACTTTTATGACACTAGAAAGACCTAATAACCTTAATAATAGTAGCAATAATAATAGCAAAAAAAAATATAAACTACTTTTCTTAAGTTATAAGTTTAAACATTATTAAATTTAAAATTAACAAAGTATGCTTAGTTTTATATAAATAATAAATAAATTAATGAAGCTTAAATATAAAAATATTAAATTATTTAATCCTAAATATAAAGACTTAAATAATTTAAAAGTTATAGCTAAAAAAAGAAAGCTTTATTTTTATTAATGTTTACGTTTTTGCCGACTATATTAAGTTTTTTAAAAGAAATCTTATATTAATAATAGTTAATAAAAAATAAAGTTTTAGCACTATTTTAAACCTTATTAACTAGTTTTACTATATTTTAATAAAATAATAAAATTATATTAAAATAATATAATAAACTTTATAAAAAAGAATTAATTAAAATATATATAATAGTATAAAAACGCCTTATATAAAACGCTAATACTATAATATAATGCTTTCAATAAACAACTTTTATATTAAAAATATTAAATATAATTTGCATAAGTTATTTTAATTTATTTAATATAATTTATACTATATTAAAGTTATAAATATATTAGCTTTTAATAATGTTAACTAAGAAAATAATATAATATAAATTAAAAAGAATATGTTGCTTAATGGTAAACAGTTTATTAAACCTTTTTATAAAAAATAAATATTTAATTAATATAAATAATAATATAGCGTAAGAAATACTTAATAATTATATATTTATTTTTAATTAATTGTACTATATTAATATACTATTATATTTAAAAGAAATAGAATTAAAGAATATTATTTTTATGGGCTTAGAAGTACTTTATATTTTATATCCTTTTTTTTATACTTTTTTTATAGTCGTTGTATATAATTTAACAATTATTCCTATTATTATAATTAAAAATATAGTTAATAAAAGAATTAATGGTATAATAAGCGTAATAGTAAATATAATAACTAACGTAATAATTATAGCAATATTTAGTTTAATAATTAAAAATATAATTTTAATTATAATAAAAATCGTTATAAATATAATAAACAAAAGTATAATAAAGTTTATTTTGTTAATAATATAAATTAAAATATTGATATATTTATTATATAAACATTACTTTAAAAACTTAAAAATGCTTTTTTTTAATTAACATTATTTAATATATTTGCGGCTATTATAATAATTTATTTTCTTTTTATAATCGTTTTTTTTTAATATTTATATAATTGCTTTAACTTTAATAATAATATAACTATTAATTATATAGTAAGATTAAATAAATAGTTATTTATAGCGAAAAAAAAAGATAATACATAATTATTTAAAACTTAATTTTTAAATTAGAAATAATTTCTTATTATTTTATATAGCAACTATATAATATTTTAATTATATTATTACTTTTATTTAGCTTAAAGACTTTAAATTAAAAGTTTTAAATATATATAAAGAATAGTAAAAAGAAATTATAATATTATAATAAAACAAATTTATATATATATAAGTTAATTACAAACTATTATTTATTAACTATAACTTTTGTTTTATAGCTTTAAATAATAATGTTATATATATAATGTTAAATATAAAAAGTTTGAAAATAATATTAACAATAAATATATTAAATTATTTAATAATTATTAACAAAAATATTTAGCTAAGCTTTATTGGTAGAAATAAAAATAGCAAATTTTTAGCAGCTTTTTTAAAAAAAGCTTTAAAAACCTTTATAGTTATAATAGCTATAATAAAAGCTATATATAGCAAATTAGCTAATACAACATTAAAAATAAACGTTGCTGCTTATAATTTAATTAAAATCGTATTAATAAATATTAAGTTGAAAATAATTTTAATCACAAATATAATTATATTTAATATAAACTTCATATATAATAAATAAATAATAAATAAATCAACTGCAATAGCTAATAACAATTTAAAAATTGTTTAAACTTATTAGGCAAATATTTAACATAATATTTAAGATTAATATATAAAACCTTTTAAGTAAATAAATTAACATTTTTAACTTTATAATTTTTATTTTAAAAATACTATTTAAACTAAAAATAGCAATTTATTTATTACTGGGTATTAAAAAACTATTAAAATTCTTAAAAGATATAATAAAAAATAGCATTTATATATATATATATATATGAATTATTTTTTTAATATATAAGTTTAATAATATAATATCAACATATAATATTTAAATAAATAAAAACAAAATATTATTTCCAAGATTTAACTAATAAAAGTTCATTTTATAAAGAAATAATAAAACGCTCAACTAAATTTAAAATTATATTGATTAAACAAATAAAATTAAAAATTATTAAATAAAATATATAATAAGTTATATATTAAAAGTAAAATAAAAAAAGTTAGTAAACTTATATTTTTTATAAATTTAATATTTATTATATAACGTTTAATGTATAGTAAAAATAAAAAACAAGTAGTAGTAAAGTTAAAACTTTTAAT
>JADKYC010000099.1:0-135342 GCA_019843955.1 Xylaria sp. 218_066 | reverse complement strand
AATAGCTGTTTATATATATATTAAATAATATAAGTTTATAAAAAAGCTAAAGTTTATTTTAAAAATAGCTATAAACAAATAAAAAACTAAGCTAATAAGCAAAAAAAAAAAGCTTCCGTTTATAAAGCTAATTAATTTATAATATTTAACGTTTAAAATATTAAAACTAAACAACTTACTAAAAAATTAAACAATAAAATATTAAGTTTATTTAAAATTCTAAAGGTTATTTTTTTTACTGCTATTAAACTAATGTTACTTAAAAGTTAAAAAATTTATAGTTTTTTTTATATATTATTAATAAAGCTATATTATGTTAGCAATTAAAGATTTTTTAATTTTAACTAAGTTTTACGTAAAGCCGGGCTTATAAAGCTTAAAAACGAATATTACGTAAAATAAATTATAAACTTCTATAAAGTTAAAAACTACGTTAAATATTTTGTTAAATAAATAAAATAGCTAAAGAAAAAAGATTAAACCTAGGAACTATATAAAAACTTTTACGGTTTTAATATTAAGGCAGTAGTTAAAAAGTTCTATAAGCTATACTTTAATAAGCTTAAGAACAAGCGCGCGGACAATCTAAACTATATAAGTTCTTTAGAACTTATTAAAGCAAGTAACTAAGTTTATACGCTTAAAAACGAGCTTTAAAAAGGAGGGAGATAATGTTATATAGGCTAAACTTTAACTTACTTATACTAAAAGGCTATTAATTATTTAAAACTAATATATATACTGCTATATATATATTAATACCTAAAGGGCTTAAGGCAGACTTGAAGGGGTCTATAAAAAGGACTTAGAATGCCCTCGTATAATTTCAAAAATCTCTTCCTTTTAGATATAGGAATCCTTAGAGCCCTAGAGAATTATTACCATAATTTGAAGCCTATTCCAAGCCCTAGTAGTACTGGCCCTTGTTATACACACGGACCCAAGGGACTGGGTACAGCATCCGAAACCCTTCCGCCAGAGGGTTGCATATCATGTAAATCATACGAGCGGCAGTTCGTACGAGGGCTTTGGCTATTCGGCTACCCGTGTTTGCCTAATTGAATAAAACGGGCAATACGAGGCGATAGGTAATGAAGTGAGCGAAAGCGATCGCATAAAAGGGACCACTAGAAGATTATTGCGATTTGATCACTATCCCAAGCCCTTGTTACACCCAACGCGCACTGTGGCGAAAGGGGAGGACGGGAATGCCATCAGGGCCAAATGCCATTGCCCCGTGTGTTTTCTCGAGTTCAGAAAGTAGTCTTATTGCATTTCTACTTGAGTAAATCGAAGCCATTTAAGTGAGTCTGTTAAGCAGTGAGGGAAATGATTTGAGTCTAGATATTGTTAGTATTATTCTAATATCTCCTTTGCCCTCCCTCCTAGAATTTCAGCTTGTTCATCATATTTCTTAATAAATATTAAATCCTGTATGAGCCCTTATAAGCTAATATTTGGGTATTGTATAAGTAATTTAATGGAGCGAGCCAAACTACTGGTGTAGTTTATAGTTTGACAAGGGGAGGAATTGCAGTTAAAATAGCAAATGGAAGGATTAATTAATTAAACGTTTCATACATTACAGCTGATGACCAACTTACAATATCCATTCTCCCTCAATTCCTATTTTTCCCCGTCTTTCTGTCCCAGTAGAAGCGGATGCGATAAGAGTTTACGGCATCAAGTATCCCTCTCTGGGATCGACGCTACACCAGTAGCAACCATAAGCTTTCGGGTTTCAGCAATATTCTTCAAGTCCTCAAAAAGTCAGTCGCCGTCTCTATCTTAGCCAACTGTGTTTGAGACCCCTATCTTGAGTCTCTCCCGTTAATAAGTGGTGTGGGCACAAAGTACAAGCTTACGAAAACTTCTGTTGAGCTTGTGGCAACATCCTTGGGGACCTTGATCTATACGGAATATTGCTACTGCAATGCTTCCAAATGAAACTACCTCGATTACGTCCCTTGAATTGCGATTACGGTCCGATCCACCTTTCATTGCATGCGATCTTCACGAATGCTGACGACGCTATTGCTTTGAGCCCGACGAGCCTGTAGGCTTACGGGGAAGAGATAAGTCTTCGGCGAATTCCGGCCCAACTTCGTGAGACGGTCGGCGGTCAGCGGTTTCCGCCAATCTGCCAGCTATTTGAACATATGCCGGTTTCCGTATGAATTACTTTTTTGGCCCCCTAGTGCCACCGCAAGATTTGCCTTAATACACTCGATCCGAATTGAGATGTCGCTTCTACATAGTACGGCGCTTCTGACTTTCGGACTAGCCTAAAACCTAAAGAAAAAGCAAAGCAACCCGTGTGAATTTACGTAGTGGGTCCCCGAAGGCCCGTACAGTAGAACAACACATACTTTTTACACTTCCTTAGGGCAAATCTAAAGAAACAAGATCTATATTTGTGGGTAACATATTGGCCGAATAATAAGTTGTAGTATTCCTTGATGCCGGGGGTTAACGTATCCGCACCGCCTTATGCGTACAGACTGAGTTACACATAGGTCTGTACGGCCAGATCTCTAGAGCCCTTACCACTCAGTACGCTTAAGTCTTTTCGTAGGTAGGTCTGCGCGGTTAGGTCTATAAAACACTTTCTGGACCACATGGCAGCCGTACAAGTAGGTCTCTGGACCCATTGCTAAAACTTATGCTGATCCGTACGCGCGGGTCTTCGTAGGCATTCAACGAAGAGATCGCGAAAGCCTTTTTAATATATTAAATTAAATAGTCGGTGTTATCAACCAAGAATGCGATCGTTTGCTAGTTCCAAGCTCAGCAGATACATGATCTATTCAATATGGAGCCACTAATGATTATGTAATGCACTATTTCCGCATCTGTTGGCCGACTTTTGTGAAGTCATAGCTGATACGTAGAGCCTCAAGACTGAACCAAACGGGTAACAGATCGCGAGGTAACTGTACGAATGTGGTCAGGACTTCTTTACCTTCAATAGTTCGGTCTCCCTGTACCACAAGGCTAAGGACACAGTTGTCCCTGGTCCGACTATGACGGCTGATAGGAGTAATGCCAAAGCTAGAGCTGCGGGCGACATCCTGGTGCGTAGCGATGTGTTGCCCCTGAGCAGACAATAGGCCCAAGATACACTCGACAAACCAATGATAATGAAATCATACTGCAGAAATAGCCAAGGCCCATAAACCAAAACATGTTCGAGCTCTCCAGATAACTGGCTAAACGGCCAAGGCACAAACATACGGACGAAGCTTATTTTCTCACTGCTGCCTGTAGCAATAAGCTTGATCGTGTAGAGATGACCGAAACTGGACGCCGTGGCTGCAAGAAGATATGCAATGCGAATCCAGCCGCCCGCCCGTCGATCTGCCCGGGAAGAATCATGGTAACTCAAAGACTTTACCGCCCCGATGGCCCAAGAGATCCCAATTTGTATGCCAGATACCCATAATGGATCAGGCTGCCATGCGCCTAGTATCAGCTGGTGCACATCCGAGGCCCTCGCCGGTATGCCAGACCTCAGGGCGCCCATGCCTACTACCGCTGGGAGAACCGCCCCGATCAAGAAACTCCAGGGGATAGCCAAGGCTTGTTCTTCGTTGCATACAGGCGGGATGCTACTCGAGGTGGCCCAAGGCAAGTGAATAGCGAAGTATAAGGGTAAAGAGATAGCTCCCCCAAAGCACTGCCACAGAATACCGAAAACGATAGGCCTTGAAATGGTTGTTAGCCTATCTATACAGGAACAGCGGACAGACCCGTCGCTTACCTCTCAACCCAGTATGGCTTGGGCCCTGGGCGGGCAGCCTCAGCATATAGCCAGACAAAGGCGGGCTGTAAAGCAGAGTACGCAGTCACAAGGAAGGCATGATAACCTTCGTCGTGGCCGTCGGTCCCGTAGTAGAAGAATCCCACCAAAATTGATATGAGAAAGTCTAGCGGTAGGAATCCAGAGTAGACGGTTCTGAGAGGGGTCCCATCGCTGAACTTCTTATGCCAGACAGCGGACAGGAGGGCTTTGACCCCACCGTTGGCCAGGAAGATGCCCCAAAGGAGCCCTATGGCCAGTAATGCCAAGGACTTAAAATAGAGTATAGAGCCGCGAGAGGTCATAGGAACTTTGTCTAAGCTTCGTGAATCAAGTGCCATTGAAATCTAAAAGGGTGAGACATCCTATATAAAGAGTAAGTAAGTTAAGGAGTAACCAACACACGCAATGAGTATTTAAGTATTTCTACTTGGCACAGAGACCTACATGTAAGGGATAGCGAATAAAATGATGTCACAGAACGCCACAAAGACCGGGGGCCCATGACCTGAGCGTACAAAACTAGCCAAACAAATCCTACTACAGAGAAAGGGGGCTTTTTCCCTTATGCAATAATAATAAGCCAAATACTGGAACTTGTAACGGATAATTCGACGCGTCGAGAATTTTAGCGGATAGTTGTCGGTTTCACAAGTAGCAATAGAAGAGAGGAATTAATCGAACTCTTAGTTTAGAAATAATAGTAATTATAATCGTCTAGGATTTCGAGGGCCGTGAATGTCTAGTCTTCACTCTTAGCTAGGCGGCCACCTGAGGTCTAAATACACCAAAGCGAAGCTTTCGTTCGCTTCGTGTTGCCTATCTCATAATTAGGCAAGCGCGGATAGGTGAATAGCCGAAGCCTCGTACGAACTACGCTCATATTATTATATACATGATATTCAACTACTGGCCCGACGGGCCTCGGGTGCTGTCCTAGTCCCTTGGGTTCATGTGATAGCAACCAGCAATACCGAAACAGGTGTAGATATGCCGATATATCGTACAAAAATTATATCTACTTGATGACAGCCAAAACTATACATATCCTTGAACGGATATTGACTTAGCATTTTAGACTCTTTGATGTTACATTTTTGAGATATCGCCATCAACGACCGTTGCGACACTATCCGAGGATTGTTACTTGGAACCGATCACGTTATGCGGCGTATGTGAACGGAGTATTTCTACTCGGCAACGAATTGCTAACATGCTGTAGCATGTCGCTTGCCAGGAAATGCGAGGTCCGCATCAGAATCTTAGCAGATGCTGGTTGAGAAACACACTGAGAAGACACTAAAGGTGCCGGCTTTATCCTTCAACATTGACGCACAATACCACCATGCATCATCCCTGATCCCTCCATCCATCTAATAGCGTAGCTTTTATGTAAACAAGCTCTATTTACCGTGATTTACTGCTTTCGCATGGGCTAGGAAGATTATAACTGCTAATTTCATGGGCGTCGTGTACTTAGCACATTTCTACGGTGGACGTAAAAGGAGTTGACATCACATAATTCACGAAGTCGAATATATCGCGCGCCTGATCAAGCGCTGAATAGTAGTTAGTCAGTGAAGATGATGACGAACCCATGAGCGGTTTCCTTTTAGCAGAACCTTCCTTGTCACTAGAAAACAAGAGTCAAAATTGAAATGAAGTAAGATAGCTAAATGGGTGTAAGCATAAGATGCTTCCCTATCTATTAAATAGTTAAGGAACAAAGCCGCGCTCTGTCAAAGATAATACTAGGTTATCTGGTATTATTATCTTATATTTTAGGTTCTAATATCTGGTACAACAAAGTAGGGTCTAATATATATGCTTTTACTACCTATGGATCGGTAAGTATCCCAGCCTCCTGATTTTAACTTGTTTCAATTTACTCCCTGCTGTTTGACATAAGCATAAAATATTCCCCTATGTTATCTCTCTATTAGAACGCTATGATTCGTATACAGACACGCATTGATATAGACAATGGCTATGGCCATACATTCTACCGCTTTGTCATTTAGACTCCTCTCAATCCTCGATTCTAAGACACCACGAGGGCCTTTTCGATATGTGATGTCCGTCTTTCATTGAATTGAGCCGCCTCTAAAAGTTATTTTACTACGTAGCTTGGTTTTAAACTACCTACTCGTGAGGATCCCTTTTGGGGGTAGACTGTTGCTTAAGTTTTACTTTAGGTCACACTACCCAAAATCCCAACAACCTGTTACATGCATTGTATTATAGCAAAAAGGGTGGTTATTTTCTAGGCTTAGCTGTTAGGATCCTTCTCTTTTAATTCCAATGTTGCTGTAACATCATATCTAGCTGTAGAAGAGCTTCTAGTCCAACCGCGTATAGCCCAAGTTGGAACCGTAATGTTTTGCCTAAACAAATATAGGTCCATGACTTTGATTAAGTTGTGCATCCGCTATATCATGCTGAGTCAGGGTGTACATAAAAAGGGGCTCTCCATAGGTAGGTAAATGATATACCTTCCAAATAGCTAATTTGAGTCTTATCTACCAGTGCGTATTTTAATGTAGCTTGTCGAGATAAATAAAGCTTAAATAATACTTTAATTTTGCTACATGAAATATCCCATTTAAACTGTAGTACTGAGAACTTAACATAGAGCTAGCACGGCTGATAAAGTAGGAGTAAAGTAGCCAGCAGCGCAACTAATTCAGCACTGGTAGTTCTTCACTCGAAATTGTCACTCAAGATGCGCGGGCTGGGCGGAAAGCAGCATTACATATCCCGTCCTACCGGACCCTAAGCCTGAGAATATGTGTGCACTGGACAGAAGGTGTTTCAGAGAGTGTCACACAGAATAACCCAAGGTAGTGAAGATGCGTATATCCGATGCCAGGGGTTAGATCATGTTATTCATCTTTAACGCGGCGGTCTACATATTCATCTACTCGTTAATATCCCGATCATGAGAACTAGCACGATAATGGGTAATAATAATAGATAGACGAAAGCGTAGCTTTTGTATATATATAGACCTAGTTGCCGCTAGAGCTGAAAGGAGGAAGCCAGTCGAGTATGGTTCCCTTGCGGCCATAGATGATTATATGCGAATAGAACACCAATTCTGAGCCTCACCCTCATTACAGAGAGACAGCTTGTCATTTACATCAATGATGTACCTTCCAACTCTCAGGCGATGCCAAAAGTGTCCTTCAAACCCTTCTCAACTAAGCTGTAGACTTCTTCACGTCGAATATGCTCAATACTTCCTTCAACAACGCCCTTGTCAAACCCATGAGGCACACCCTTCAGGACGTGACTGATTATTGTCCTCCCATCTTCATTGTTTCGAATGAGCTTCTCGGCTAGTTCCTGCGCCTCTGGCCGTAAGGTATCTCCTTCGCATGTGATAAGAGCTACGGTTCGGGGGAAGTCGGACGGGTCAGCAAAAGAGGGAGATATGGCGGGGTCCATCCTGTCTTCGGGGTTTACCGCATAGCAGTCGTTGAATAGTCGGAAAATCCATAGGGGAGGGGGATTGATCGGGTTGGGTACCTTCTTATCTTCGACGGGAATAGCCAAATTAACCACTGGGTATATAGAAAAGACAGCAGAAATGTTGATAAGCCCGGTAAGCTGTTTCCGCAGTTTTGTAGCTGCGACGAGAGCAATATTGCCACCTGCGCTAAAGCCAGAGACAGCGACCCGATTCGAGTCGAGCTGCGCTTGAGATGTGACCCATCCAAGGACATCTTCAGCGTCATTTATTGCACCAGGGAACGGCGTTTCTGGTCCCTTGCGGTAATCGACATCAATCACGATAACTCCAGCCTGTTGAGCTATCCTAGAGCAGAAAAGCGCGTCTGAACCAAGCATAGGAAAAACAAAGCCGCTCCCGTGCCAATTAAGCAGGACCGGTGATGGCGCAGGTGAAGCTGCAGTTGGCGGATGATAGATATCCGCCAGAATGTACCGTCCCTTATCGCGTGAAGGAATCTTGATATGTTTCTGTTGTCGTACTGCGAGCGGGATCAACGCTTTGTCCCGACGTAACGCGGTAGTACTAGTTAATGTAATAATAATGCGCAATGAGACAACAATTGTTTTGAGATACAAGTATTGAAAAAAGCCGTACTTCGCCATGGTGTACTATTGAGTCTGTATAAGCAGAGGATGTGCTATAATGTTGCAGCTCTTATATTTGAAGATGGATATTTTGAAATGATGTTTTGGGGTATCATAGTCAGCTGACCATCCATGCTCCTAATCAAAACTTGAGGGGCTTATATGCCCATAGAAGGCTTTAGCATTCTAAATGCGGTTAGTAGTTTGTATGCATTTTCCATTAATACGACACAAGTCGGTTTCACTGTTAAAGTATACATTACTCCGATATAGAGACCTCGGCCATTGGCTAAAAAGATGTGAATGGATCTAACCTCTAGGCTCTATTGACGGCCATTGTAGCAGGAAGAGGCAACCGCTTATTTGTACTGATTTATCTGTTTGTAGATGGTTACGGCAAAGAAGAAAAACAATCCTATACCGCAGAGCCATGAATATATTTGCAGGACGGATACAATCTCAAATTAATCACAACCACTAAGGTCCTATTCCATTATGAGGTTAGACACTGTGTGCTCTACTTCGTAAGAAATTTCATCCATCTTAGCCCACCAGACGGTCAAGCTGCTTCCTTTTGCGTCAGAGTTGCAATCAATCCCTTCTAAGAAATCGCATCAAAACCCTTGGCAGCAGGATCCAGATAATCGTTTTTGTCAATATTCAGGTGACCGTGACCTACGGGTTAATGTTTGAAGTAGCAACATAGAACAAAATGAGTGAAGATCAACTTGATCTCATCACTTGCAAAGGATCGACTAAGATATGTGCCATGTGTCACACGGGCTGAACCCTGACCCACCTACACTATAAGGCTATTGGCTATTTAGGACCAACACACATACTGCTATATGCATGTTGGTTGTTGGTGCCTAACTTGAAGGCTCCAAGGTACACTTGAAAGGTCTATAAAAGACCAAGGAATATCCTCTTGTACTTCCTAGGAATCTCTCCCTTTTAGATATAGGAATCCTTAGAGCCCTAGAGAATTATTACTATTTTGAAGCCTATTCCAAGCCCCAGTAGTACTGGCCCTTGTTACACCATGTCCGACACGAAGACTAGTGCGATTAGACATGGAAAAATGATACCGCCGTACATTTACGGCATGTTTCATGTGTTTGCGCAGTTTATTATACTATAATCTATCAAAATAATCTGTTTGCCCTTTCAGGGGCAGATATAACAAAGTTTTTCGTTCAATGGTTTGGAAGAGCGTTTAAATTGCAACAACTTTCTATTGATTCAAGGGAGCTGTACTAGTTGCCACCTATATGATGTCATAACGCACAAGTACAGGTTCATGGACCCGAGCCAGATAACGTCCACGAGGGTAGTATTGAGAGACTCTCCTGCAACAACAATATGATTACGTGATATTTGAACCCCTGAGTCGAAGGGTCTCGGACGCTGTCCCAATCCCCTGGGTTCGTGTGACGACATGTCCTCTTCGCTATACAAGAATAAAAGTATTATGCCATTCAACAATACCACGAAACGCCTGTACTTGAGATACGTAACAGACACTTGTTGTTGCGAGAAAGCCTTTAATCTGCCTCCGTGGGCGCTATCTAGCTTTCTACATCAGGACTCTCTTTGTCCCTTGTACCACTGTAACAAGGATAAGGCTTGGAACTGTGTCAATTCACATATAATCATCTATGACTCTGTAACGAGGATGAGGCTCGGAACTGGTGTTCTATTCGCATATAATCATCTATGGCCGCAAGGGAACCATACTGAACAGGTTTTTCTCCCTTCAGTCTGGCGGCATCTAGGTCTATATATACACGAAAGCTACGCTTTCGTCCATCTATTAATATCTCCCATTATCGTGCCCGTTCTCGTGATCAGGAGATCAACGGGTAGGTGAATATGTAGACCGCCGCGCTGCAGATGAATAATATGATCTAACCCCTGGCATCGGATATACGCATCTTCACTACCTTGGGTTATTCCGTGTGACAGACTCCAAGGGGCCATATTGAACTGGCTTCCTCCCTTCAGATGGCGGCAATCTAGGTCTCCATATATGCACACGAAAGCTACGCTTTCGTCCATCTGACATTATCGTCCATTATTGCCTGTTTTCGTGATCAGGCAAATAACGGGTAGGTGAATATGCAGACCGCCGCCAATTCCATATGACAACAACGCCAAACGCCATAAACAAAGCTACTGCTAGGGCCAATGATTTTTCATTTCAGTGGGATCTCAACTCTAGAAACCTATTTCTAATGTGTTAAGAGCCATGTAGTATATGTAGCCTATTTTTTATATTTATATATTGTAACCCTAAGATGCTATTTTAAGTGGACAGTCGACTTAATATTAAATTGCTTTTTAAGATATAAAGCAACGGTAATTAATATATATAAGATTTACTTTTTAACTTAAAACCTTTTTCTTTTTCTTTGATATTTTTTTAACAGACTTATCAACTCCTCTAAGGAGTGTTGCTTTGCCTAGCTAGCAAGTAGCCTTTAAAGTAATTTTTTAAAATGAACTTCAAACTAGTTACTTATTTAACTACACCTTCAATTTAAAGATGTCCTTTTAAACTAGACTTTTAACTAAACCTTCAAACTAAACACCTAACCATATATTCAAACAACTAAAATGGTTATAACGTAGAAGTCGATTGTGTCTACTTAGTCTAGTCAACTAAGTAAGCAGCCAGCCGAAACACTACGTTAATAAATAATATACCCATATACACACACACATAAAGGAAGTAAAGGAACCGAAAACAGTTTTTCATACCTAGTTTACACAGTGTTACATATACTATAAAGCACAGCTCCCGAAATAGGCTCCTAAGATATGTCTCTAGAGCTGAGACCCTTTCCAAAATAGAAACTTAAGCCTGTAGCGACCTAATAATGCCAGAACATTGTCAGCAATTGGCTTGGATGAGATATACAGCGTCAGATAGAAAGCGGCACGTGTGTTCAACTCTCATTGACTCATTAAGCTTAGACAATAGTCTCCGAAGCCTTCCCGACAATAGTAATTTCTCGCGGAGTTGCGGAGTAGCCATCGTATGTAGCAGTTGAACTAGTGCACTCTCTAGTAACGATCACTCGTAGTGTATTCTGAAGATCTAAAGAACTAAGATAGGGATCACCTGGACTATAGTTGTACCAATCCCTCTTAGGGATTGGTTTAGACCCACTCATCTGTGACTGTTTTATAAATGTGTTTTATTTGCTAGAATACGATGCTTAAGGTTTCATAGAACACTTGCCTGTTTCCAATGCTTGCAATAATTACGCTTTAGCTAATGGGAATGTGGCTGTTTAGAAATTGCCCACATTAGTTATTAACCTATAGTAATATCTCAGGGGAAATGATGTGAGATATGACTTATAGAATAGAAAACAAATATAACTTTTAAACTTGTTACTTTCATTTTTAACGAGCAAACTTTTAGTTGTTTCTTTTTCACTATTGCTGGTATTAGAAAACGCGGAATTAGGAGCTCACGATTTAATCCTAAAATATATGGATCGGACACCACATCAAGCGGCTGAAGTGAAAACATAGAATCGACGTTGACCACGGGTGATCAATACCGAAATAACTGCGTTTCGGGATATGGTTACACCAAATGCCGCGGAAGTCTATCTTGATAGGACTAAGCGCTACTTTGCTTACCAATTCCGCCTCCAAAACGCGGCGATATGAGCGTCATCGTGATGAAGTCATTATGTACGAAACAAATACAAAACGAGGAAAGTAGAATAGTATCTACATTAGGTTGGTGTGGGCCTTGGCTAGGCAGTAGCCTCCGAACGCGGTGTTCAGGACCTAGGAGAAACGAACACGAATACTAGTCCTTGTCCGTGACGCCCTGAAGTGGCCGTTCTCTTACCTCCCGAGCTCAGATTGCGTCGGCTTCGGCTTCGGGTGCGCATCCGCATCCGCATCCGCAGAATCTGGATCTCTAAGCTGGTCCTCGCCGAACTGGTAGGATAATACGCGTCCGGGGGTTTATATAAGTAACTAAACGCCCCGAACAGTCTATAAGCAACGACACTTCTTAGACATACACTATTATATCAGCGACCATTGCCTTTTGAACTCTTTTTAAAATCACATGTTCCATCTGACTTTTACGCAATAACAAATCATGTCGTCTACTACGCCAGCTGCTTCGGCGGATGATATTGCCAGACATGGATGGACGGCCGTTCCTTGTGACGCCAACGCCATTTTTGAGAAGAAACCGATAGCCAAGCCATCAGCGCTGAAAGTAGCTGATATACGCTTCCCGGCCGATGATTCTGTGGTGGCTGAAGTGCAAAGATATGCGAAAGAGCATCTTCCGGAGCAGACGTACAATCATTCGATGCGTGTGTACCATTGGGGTATTTACACCTAGCTAAAACTGCACGCGAAGGCATTCATACACATACTTACAAGTGCGGCAGGCTTTTCGATCATCAATGATCAATTCCCAGAGCATGGCAGTAAACTGTCACTGTCCACATGGGCATTGGCCTGCTTACTCCACGACATTGGTACCACACACGACAATCTGCGCGCGACGCTGCTATCGTTTGAATTCTATGGTGGCATTCTTGCTCTGAATCTTACGCAGAAACACGGCGCATCGACGGCACAAGCAGAAGCTGTCGCTGAGGCCATCATCCGGCACCAGGATCTGGGAACTGTCGGGACCATAACGTTCCTGGGACAGGTAATTCAGCTCGCCACGATATACGACAATATGGGTGGCAACCCCGGGTTGATCGCCGAGGTGACTCGGCTGGATGTCAATAAAGCGTTCCCGCGCAAGGGCTGGAGTGGATGCTTTGCCAAGACCATTAGGGAAGAGAACGGCTTGAAGCCGTGGGCGCATACTACTCATCTCGGCGAGGAAGACTTTCCGGAAGGGGTGAAGAACAATAGTCTCATGGCAGACGTGGACGATCAGGGGCTGTGAAGAGATATGTGCAGATATATGGGTAACAATGTCATGAATCAAATGTCTAATACGAGCTAAGCTTAAATAACGAAGGACATTTCATACCTATTATCATTGAGCTCTTGGTCCGAACCGCAGCATAAAAAATAATTACCCCACGACAAAATTGTCTCCGCTGGAGTTATTGGTACAAAACAATAGTCGTACCGTGGATCGAACACGGAACCTTCTCGGGACTTTGATCACATCAATGTGAACGAGAAATCATAACCATTAGACCATACGACTTCTTGACGGAGCCAGTTAGCTTGCTTCGACGGTGAGTGGTCGTTTCTGAATGTTTAACAAGGAGTCTTCACCATCTACTAGGTTCGAGATGTTACCAGCTGTTGCTGGCGTGAGTAGGCGTGAGTAGGCGTTAACGGGCGGCAGAGCCTGAATCTTGTCGGCAGGAAAGTATAAAATATGAAGGATCGGTTAGAAAGGTCGGTTCTTGCCAGCTGTGGCGTTGTGTGAATGAGGTGGGTTTGTCCATACTATACATGCAACCCCGCCTCAGAAACGAAGGATCAAGAAATCCTTATCATTACTTCAGACACTTTCAATACCTACCAAGAAACTTTTCTAGAAATCCAGATAGCTGAAAAAGCGAGTTGCCGCTGCGCTATTCTACAAGCTGCCTTGTTGCCCGATAGTTTTCTAACTATACTTCTCGGGAGCTCGACGGCGCTGTATATTTTCCACCCTACAGAATAGGGTAATGCATAGGAATGAACAGCTCGCCCGAAGCTGCAGAAAAGCTCTACGATGAAGCGATCCGCGGGTTTAAAGAGGCCACTGCTTCTGAAAGTGGACGTTCTAGATCATCTCGCTGAGGTATCGTATCGCCTTAGCCAGGTTACAAAACTTGATATTGCGATGGCGCTCAGGTCTTTTTTTGCCAATCAACCAAACCTGGATAAAACATCATGAAACCTTTGTCTTTGTCTCGTTTGCGCCCGATGTAGTTATTGGAGACGTGGCACGTCATTCTGGGCATCGGACTCAGTTATACAAGACCTGATGTATGTTCTCCCTTTCAATACCTTGCCCTGCACAACCAGATTCGTTAGTTACATTCTGGCAATATATACGCGAATAACACCATTTTGCTATTTCCACAATACACTCATACACTTCTCTACCTAAAAAGACAAACAGGCTGCCTCATCTTCTCCCCCCTCACTTCGGAGGTAGTGGGGAATTGAATGTGATTGTAGTAGCCACAACTACCGCACAGCACAGCCACATTTATTATTACATAGGTGTATGTACCTAGCACTCCGTAGAGCTACCTTAAGTGCCCCCACAAAGCCTGCTGCGACAAAAAAGCTGACATCATAGGTAGGCATACCGTCATTTCCAAGCTTCCAAGATTGAGAGCTTGTACTAGCTACCAATGGCTACCGTGTTGACGTGTCTGGGACAGCATGTTCATGGGTTGTAGCTATTTAGTCGCCATGAGACAGCGCTGTGTTCTCTGCGATTGATTAATCTGAAACTGCTTGGCACCTAGCAAACGGGAATTGTAGTTGAATTCTTGTGCTTTATTATCTACCCAGCACTACCTGAATTCAACCAAATACCATTTTTTTCATCTTCTCTACGGGTTCTCTCGACACTGCTGTGCCGCCCACTCGCTTATCATGGGGAGCTATATCGCTAAGTGGATTGGGGGAAAGCTTATTCAAGACAAGATTCTTAAGGAGAGACTTGAGAACAAGTTTGGAGTGGATGTAAGTATCCCACCTTTGGAATGCGTACCCAACATCGGGCGCTTGGCTCATACGTCAATCGGCTATGCCTTATATTATAGGCCAGACATTAACTCATTATATAGGATCCCTACTTTGAACAGGTTCCGGCAACAAGGCTTAATGGTACACCAAACGGCAAATTCAAGAAAGTTCGCAAAGCCGTACCACCTGGCATCTCCGCCCATGATGCAGAGGTCCTCAACAAGGTGAAGAGGAGGGCCTACCGCCTGGATATGGCCTTCGGTAGCTTTATGGGCATCAAGTTCGGATGGGGTAGCCTCATCGGCCTTTTCCCTATGTGAGCCATCTAGTTGGCATGCTTCAGTCACCATCCACTAACCCGTTGTTCCAATTTAGATTCGGAGATTTTGCAGATACGTTCCTAGGACTGCTTGTTGTTCGCACGGCCAAGCAGGTTGAAGGCGGCCTGCCCTTCGGGCTTCGTCTTAGCATGTACTTCTGGCTGCTCGTGGACTTGATCATTGGACTGATCCCGTTCGTTGGCGACATCGCCGATGCTCTAGTCCTTGCCAACACACGAAACGCAGCCGCCTTGGAGGCGCATCTTCGACAAAAGGGCAAGAAGAATCTCCGTGCTAGCGGCCAGCCTGTCCCCACTAGTGATCCCAGCGATCCGGTCGAGTTCGATCGTCTTCATACCGACTCCGCAAACCGAGAATCTAGCAAGAAATCGTCAAGTCAGCATGCTCCCCAAACAAGCGGTGTCGCGTCTGCGCAGCCTCCCCCGTCGCAACCCGCTCCGGCGAGAGTCCATGAAGACCGGCAGGGCAGATCCAGCGGAGGTTTCTTCGGGTTCGGTCGCAAAAAGTCTCGGCCCACTGATGTTGAGGCCGGGATTCCCCCTGCCAACCAAACTCGCCGGACCTAAACTAGCGGGAGCATTGATCATTCTTCAGAGGGGCAACGTCATTAATAAGTGCTATTGTAATCTTTACTAACGACTGCGCGGCGTAAGTTGGGAGTATTTCGGCCAGGCATTCGTGTAAAAATCGGTACTGTGTTTAGTTCAAAGGGGGTTGAAGCTATTGGGTTTTTGGCGTTTCAATGAATACGAGACAAGGGGATCTTAGATGCAACATGTGATTCTGTAAGGACCAACACAATTGGCAATCAAATTGAACAAACATGATACTGTATCTCTATTCGGTAATCTTGACCAAGTTTGACATGTGTTTGACATGTGCCTCATTGGAAAAGGTAGCCTTGCATTCAATTCAATACAATATGGGGGCACAAAGCCTGGTAGTGTGGCACATGCAATTAATATGTAAAGGATCTTTTTCGCGTTCGTGATATCCCTGACGCGCCAATTTGCTAAGACCTAAAACAAGACGGTTACTAGTCTAATTTCCGATCCTTGTGAACTGATTATCTGATCTGATAATCTTGACCCATCATTGGGTTTGTCAGGCTCGTCAAACAACGTATTAAACCGAAGGGCCGAAGGTTGTGGTGACACACAATAGACAGATGCGGTAAAGATTAAGGGCAAGGCTACTGTAGGAGAAGAGCTGTGAACCCCTGTGAATCCATTTGACCCCTGTCGACGCGTCAAAATGCGATGGCGGGGCACTAGAACGCGCCCACTACCCACAGGGGGGGGGAATTCATAGTGGGGGGGACCTCTATTGTAGCGCGTTATTGAGCCATTGACCAGCCATTGATACATGTTGAACAGGGTGATTTAAGTGATTTTGGCGCACGTGACTTGGCGCGACACGCCTGCTTAAAAGGTTGGCTTCCCCGGACACGCTTCCAATTCTACATCGCATCAACCACCACCACTCACCAGACCACCTCTCCAAGACACTTTACACGTGAAATAATACTACTTCCGGTGACCAGCTCAGTCTTCAATCATCCTTTGTCTTCTGTATCTTCATCTGCAGCATAATTGTCTCTCCGTCGCATACAATGGCAACCCAGATCACTCCCTCCAAGAAGGTACATGACGTCGCCCTTTCACGGGTACCCGCTTGTTTTTCCTAGAAGCTAACATGCTACGATCACAGGTTGCATCTGCAATTGAGTCCTTCAAGATGGAATCTCCCGTCAAGAAGCTAGACTTTGCTGCTTCTGGCAAGGAAAACGCGCCTTTCGATGCCGACGTCCACACTCTCGCCAACCAGATCGATGCCCACAAGCCCACAACCACAACACCAGAGAAGCCCAAGGAAGAGCCCAAGGCCGTTGTTGCTGCCGGTATCAAGCCTGAGGAGGCCGATGAGCCCCTCCTACAAGAGAACCCACAGCGTTTCGTCCTGTTCCCCATTAAGTACCATGAGGTGAGTGACGCGTATTTTACGCGTAAAGTGGTTTTTTCGACGCGACTTGGGGCTAACCATCTACAGATCTGGCAAATGTACAAGAAAGCCGAAGCTTCCTTCTGGACCGCCGAGGAGATCGATCTGTCCAAGGATCTGCACGACTGGAACAACAGAATCAACGAGGACGAGAAATACTTCATCTCCCACATTTTGGCTTTCTTTGCCGCCTCCGACGGAATTGTCAACGAGAACCTGGTGGAGCGTTTCAGCGGCGAGGTTCAGATTCCCGAAGCACGATGCTTCTACGGTTTCCAGATCATGATGGAGAACATTCACTCCGAGACATACTCTCTGCTTATTGACACCTACATCAAGGAGCCTTCCCAGCGGACCCACTTGTTCAACGCTATTGATACCAGTATGTCTACCAATTGACTTGGACTTACAAGCATCAAGACTAACTTTATCTAGTCCCTGCCATTCGCAAGAAGGCCGACTGGGCTCTCAAGTGGATCACCGACCGTAACTCTACTTTCGCTCAGCGTCTGATCGCTTTCGCGGCAGTCGAAGGCATCTTCTTCAGCGGTGCTTTTGCCTCTATCTTCTGGCTCAAGAAGCGTGGTCTTATGCCCGGTCTGACCTTCTCTAACGAGCTCATCTCTCGTGACGAGGGTCTCCACACTGACTTTGCCTGCCTGTTGTTCTCTCACTTGAAGAACCGACCCAGCAAGGAAGTTGTGGAAGCAGTCATCGTCGATGCTGTCAAGATCGAGCAGGAATTCCTCACAGAGGCCCTACCTTGCGGTCTGCTTGGCATGAACGCCACCCTGATGAAGCAGTACATTGAGTTTGTGGCCGACCGCCTGCTCGTTGCCTTGGGTAACGAGAAGGTTTACCGCTCCACCAACCCATTTGACTTCATGGAGAACATCTCGCTCGGTGGCAAGACCAACTTCTTCGAGAAGCGTGTTGGCGATTATCAGAAGGCTGGTGTTATGGCCAGCACCAAGAAGAACGTCCCCGCCGAGTCTACCGCGGAATCACCTGAGAACAAGGGCGAGAACGGCGGCGACTTCACTTTCGACGATGACTTCTAAGCACTTCGCTCGTTGTCTACTTCAAAGTGATGCTTCTCACCACCCTCCCATGATACCCCTTTCCTTGTTCTCTCATACCGTCATGCCCGCATCACTATATGTATATTGAGCTTCGTCGAGAACGAAGTCTTCTTCCCCTCCATTCTCCATGGTATTAGACCATAGACCAAGAGGCATGGCGAGCAATTGGGCGGTGTTGTCTTCTATAGCATTTTTTCATCTTCTGTTGTGTTTGATCATGGGTCGGCATTGGGCATTCGCACACTCAGAAACGGCGTTCAGGGTGTTTTTGAGGGGTTGGTCCGAGGACTCTGGGTTTCTGATGCGGTGGCTGTGCGGTGTAAAATTGGCTTGGGACTGCGGATTGTGAATTATATGGGCACGAAATGAACCTGAGGTGAAGGATGGAAGTGTAACTCTAGCTAGTCCTAGACGACTCGCCTGCAAACTCTTAATGCGTAAGACGATGTTTGGAAACTGATTGAACTTGATTTCTTTGACCGATTTTGTGACTCTGGCCTCCTGATCTTGACACAACTACATATACTTTTATTATGTATGTGGTTTCAACGTTTATTCATTCTCATTCAACACATTTATTTTCTTCTAACTTGCGCCTCGTATCCCTTTATTTCTTTCCACGCTTCTTCTTTCCCTTTCCACCACCACCGCCACCTCCTCCTGACTGCTGTTGGCCCTGCGCCGGCGTCTGCTGCGCCTGTCCCTTCGCAACACCTCCGCCAGCGATCCCCTCAGACTTCTCCGCACCAGGCGTCCCGACCTCGTCGGCTCCGGCATCGGCCATAACGGCGTCGGAATCGGCGGGCAAGGGAAGGGCGGCCATCCTGCGGCCGAGCTGGCCGAGCGAGAGGATCAGGCGAGACACCTCGGCGGCTTTCGTCGTGCGGTATTTGAGGCAGGCGCCCGAGTGGGGGTCGTACGTCTTGAGTGTTAGGGAGGCGCGTGGAAGGGCGGTCGCGGGGGCGGATTCTGGTTGTTGTTGTTGTTGGCGACGCTTTTGTCGCTTCTTGGATGTGCCCGTCTTGTCTGTTAGGTGGTACTTTGTTGTTATGCGTGTCTAAGCGAGGTGGTCAGAGCTAGGTTGTGCTTGAATATAGAGAGAAGGGCGCGAACATACAGTGCTCGGTCGGGCCTCGAGCAGCAGTGCGGACTGCCGAAGCCATTCCTGGCTCGTCTCGTAGTAAGGCATGGTTTCTTTCGTCTCGCCGGGTTTCTGCGGGCGGGTATCTATTTCTTCTTTATGTTGTCTCCTCGCTGATTTGTTTCGTTCCTAATCTAGATTCTGTCTGGTCTGGCGCAAACTCGGAACGTGAGGCGCAACACTTCGTATGTTGTTGGCTGCCGATTTCCTCTCTGAGCTCTGTCGCGCGAGAGTGTACGAGGAAGATATTATGCGGCGTTGTCGTCGGGATCAGTTGGTTCAGAACAGATTACGATAGAACAATCGAGTGTTAGTCTCGGCCAGGGTGGCTCGCGAATAACAATATAGAACAAATTCGTCGAGGTGCGAAGGATGTTTTATTTGCAATCACTTTACAAGTAATATTGCTCTACCGCCTTAAAATGGAGAAGGCTGCTGCTGGTCTGTCCTTGAATTCTAACTCGATTTGATTGCAGCAACAGTGACGAAGGTGGGGCGTGGGCTGGGCATGGGTTTTGCGGTCAAGCTTCAGAGCTGAAATCGCGGGGCAACTGCCACCTCAGGCAGCTCTTTTATTAACAGCCCTATCTCCATCCAGAAACAACACCTGGGGTATCTTATCTTTTGGATCTATTAAAGTACAATTCGAGAGCACGTGCTCCCTTTCATCGTCGTACAATTCCGTCAATACAGCGGATTTGCATCTACGCCCGGCAAGACCTCAGCATCCCCCATTAGCAACAGACGCCTCCTAGGCATGCGGATCCGGTAACCAGAATAGCACCTCCTGATCCGCTGTCGCAAAGAAATTAAAGCGTGGGTTGAACGCTACCACTGCCGCCTGTCTTGGGTCCTCAATCGTATGAGTGGGCGACAACTTCTTGTTGTCTTCTACGTGCGCAAGAGTATCCCACACGACCACACCCTGCTTCGTGCCGCCAATGACAAATCGACCATCCGGGGTGAAGCAGCAGTCTCCGCTGCTCTCGACGTTGGTGCTGTTCCATCCGCCATTCATGGCAGTGTCCTCGCCAGGTGCCATCCGATTTGTCCGACCTTCGGGTTTCTGTAGATAAGCCTTGAGATGGCCTTTGAAAGAATCCAGAAGAAAGTGTCCCCCGCCCTTGGTACCTAGTAATAACGTTTTTCCATCGTTGGAGAACTCCAGTTTTGTCCAGCCCTTCATCAACTGATCCGTATCTACCGACGCGCACGACTCGACCACATCAAACATGCTAACCGGGGCCTTGTCGAAATTACGGTGATCGTAAATCAAAACCTGACCAGCCGATGGTGAACCGACAGCAAAGACCTGTCCGCTAGGGTCGAAGGCAGATAGATAGGGAGTATTTAGGTGCAGTACGCCGGTCGCATTCTTGGTCCCCGTATTCCATAACCGTACTGTGTTATCCTTACTACATGATATGAAATCATCGCTACCAGGATGCATAGCCAGATTTGTCACGGCACCCTCGTGACCTTCGAAGTATCTTATGAAGGCATTGTCGTGTGTTGTCAGGTATCGGATCGCATCTACATGGGATCATGGATCAGTATTGCCTTCGACAAAAGCCCTGTGCAAAGACAGTGTAGTATTACCATTCTGCTTTGTACTTGCATATATGATGCTTGAACTATTCCGAGTAAATTTGGCCAACTTCACACCATACTTCTTGCTGAGTAATTGCTTATCGTGCCGTCCTTCTCGAATCTTATAGATCTGGATAGCTTCGTCGCTCTCAGATGTCATCAGGAGCTCGCCAGGGTCATCGTAGTCGAGGCTAAGGACGTAGGGTTGTGAGCGGCCGTCTTTTGCTTCATCGCGCTTGAAAAGCTGCAAACAATTAGCGATCCGATAGAGTGGGCTACAGAGCATGGTATCAGCGACTTAGCGCGCCATGGCACACTGCTCCTTAAGCAGTAGCAGCAGCAGCAGCACACCAACCCTCGAACAGGTCGCAAGATCACGGTTAGGAATAGGACGCGTCGTACCTTGGTCGGTCTGAAGTTCGCGACTATATCTGGCACAGCCGAAGTGCTCGGGAGGTTGCTAGCCAGCGTCCGCGCAATATAGAGGGAAGGTGTTCCATTAGCCGGCGATGCAGATTCGACATGGTCGAGGTCCATGGGCGTTGAAGCCATGGTTAGAGGAGCTCGTCGCCTTCAAAGGAGGAATTTAGCGGTCGCAATCGGTTCGCGAATGGTCAAGTATTCCAGAAAGGCCGGGTTGTCGGCTCGAGGGATCTAGCAAGAGACCAATTGACGCGTTGTAGTTGAACATGGTAAGTCGGAATGTTTGGAGAAAGCGGCAAGATAAATTAATACCTTGATGGGATTCTAACGGCTAAATGTGGGGCTAGAGACCCCTGCAGCTCCAAGCTCATTAAGGGTGGGGTAGTTTTTGGTGAACTATGATCATGGGGAATATCTTCAACTTTAATGTTATTAGAATTAAGTACGTTTAGTAGGCCTTTCCTGGCATATACAACCTTGAATGCTGCCAATCCCGCACCACCACCTGCTGTGTATATCATCCGTGGTACCCTTAATGACCCCGTAGATGCGAACGATGCTATCCGTGTCTGATGCTATCTCCCATAGACTGTACATGTACTGTACAACAATAAAAAGAGGCGCCGCAACTTTGTGACCATGCCCATATATGTACATACAAATGCACTGCTGCATGTTTTGTCAAAGGGAATAGGGAATGCATGTCAATCTATGCTATCCATCCATTATATCCTTTTCCTTTTCCTTACTGACGCGAATCTTGGGTTCCGGAGCGCGAACCGTGTAGCCAATGGAGGCTCTCTTGTCATCTATTACTCGACCATATCTATTTTTCGTGTTAGCAATACAACGGTTGTAGAGAAATATCGAACGTGGCCAATTAACATACTCTAAAAGAAGTCTAAAGAACCAAACCTCAATGTCATCGTGTCTGAGCACCTTGTCGGCCCAATCCCTCTGCTGATTGGCGAGGCGCTCTGCCTCTATCTTTCCCTCGTCTCGGTCCGCAAAGTACCTGACAGCCTCGAGCCAGTCGTCGCCCTGCAAACTGAGCGGGATGTAATGAGCCCAGGGCTTGATCCACTCCTGATGCCATTCTCTGAAGATGGCCCACTTGTACGTGAGGCTCTTGCTCCGCAGGAAGGCGTGAAACCGACCGCTAAAGGCGTTCCCGTCTATGTCGAGGAGGTATTTGTAGCCCCAAGCGTCGTGCTGTTCGGCATGATCTTTAATCTTGAAGAATTCCTTCTGTGCGATACAGTCTCCCGGGTCGCACTGTCCTACGCCCGAGAAATACACGTCAATCAAATGTTTATAATCACCTCGCGGGACAACCTCCATCTCCCACTTCTCATGTCTCGCGCTCCCGTGATTGGCAATGATCATGGCACTATCGACGGCGTTGATCTTCTGCACGAATCGCTGACGGTGCTGGCGCCGCCAGCCCCCATTTATGCTGAACCCGCCCGTAGTCGAACCGCGCCAGTAGAACCTGTCTTCCTTCCGTTCCCATTCCAGGTCCTGCGACTCATCGTAACGAACCTTCTCGTACCAGTACCAAGGCGACGGGTAGAGTATGTCTGCGTACGAAGAGATTTTGGACTGCGAGAATATGGGGAAGAGATCGTGCACGACGTTGTACGCGTTCGTATGATCAAAAAAGCCAAACGTGGAGCTCAGACTGGGAGAATAGCAGATGTCTGACATTGCTGTTGCGTTGTAGACGAAGCCCAGCTCGCTAAGGCCAAATTTTGATACATAATCCTTTCTCTCATCTTCTTCAAGTCCTCTCGAAGGACTGTCAGGTGGACAAGACATTCTGGAATGCGTCCATGCTGATTGGTGGGGAAAGATGTTAAAGCGCGTTGTTTTGCTTTCCTCAAACCTTATTCCATCATTGAGGCCTTTTGGTTTCTCTGTAAAAGCATTCTTCGGGTTCGGTATGTTGGCCGCAGGCATATTAACTTCCTTGGCCTTTTGGACCAGTCTGACCATGTCATCGTAGGGTACCATGACTCTCGGCTCGTCATGCAGGTTAAAACAGAGGTCCATATCGGGCAGCCACTTGAGGAACTTTCCTATCATACCGGCCGTCGCTTCCCGCTGCCAGTCTGGTCCGCCCTCCATGTGTGTTATCTTACCGTCGCGAATTTGAATACCCAGCAGTGCATTGTTGAATCCCAGGGCTTCTGCAGCACGCTCTCGTATCGTTGATGGCTTCAGTCCCCAGAAGGGGGTCATGGACTCGTAAACCATATCGAATTCATCGATCAGCTGAACGCCTTTCGCTTGCGCAAACTCAAACCACTTATTGAAATTTGGCGGAGGGGGGATGCCATAACGGCGACGGTATTCTGCAACAGCTTGCTTCAAGTTCTTAGACTGCCTTGCCTTGGTGGCTGCGAGTTCTTTCTCCGCTTCCGCTACGAGTAATTGTATGGGATGGACGCCCGACGGCGCGGTCTTATATTTGATATTGAAATTCGGATCCGAGGACAACGGCACTTTGGCCGGTGATTCGGATTTAGCGTCTGGTACTTGGCCCTCTTTGCTGGGCGTATGTGCTAGAGGAGTGTCGAAAGTACCGTCTAAGACAGTCTTGTCGGTGCCTAGGTGGAGGAAGCTTACGACGCAGATGAGTATGAAGGCAACGCCGCCGGTCAACAGCAGCTGACGCCGCCGCATTGCCCGCATTGCCCACACGGGACGAGACAATTGGTTCGCGGCTAGAAGAGAGGATAGCTGGCTGTCTTGCGTTGTTCAAATCAGGGCCTTCGCGCACTTGCATCTGCATCCGGGTCGGGAGGATATCGGCAGGTACATTAGACCAGACCACCTCGGACGAAGACAAGATGTAGAGGATGGAAGAGACCAGCGCACCTGGAGGGTGAGGGAGGACAGGCAAGGGGAATTTCTGCTCTAAGGTTTGGTCAACCAAGCAAGGGACTGGTGACTGGTGGTGACTGAGTAACGAGACGAGATCATGATGCAACACAATACAAGTACCTGTCTCGCATATTAGGTTCATCCATGATTAGCGATTAGCCCGGGCCGCCCAGACCCAATCAGAACAATTGCCCTGGGTCCATTACAGGGACAGGCTGAGCGCTACGGTCGCTCTATGGCCTTGTCTTGTCCCGAAGTCTCGACTTGTTGCTGTGGAGGAAACTTGTTGCATTTTATTGATGATTGATTTAAAGGTGAATCACGCGTCAGACGGTTGCACAATAAATACGTCCTAATGTAGCACTGCATCCCGGGGAGGGTTCCACAATTTCAGACAAGTTCGTCGCCAAAGGATTTCTAGTGTCATTTTAATTGGTAGCACACATAGAACTTTTACAATTCTATACACACAAGACACAACGGCCGTGCTTACAGGTTGAGTTGACCGGACATTTGTTTTAATTGCCTGGTAGTTATTTTGGGTGGTATCATGAAGTATTTAGTACCAGAATCCAAGGTAAAAACATCAACCGTAATCCATTTCCCAACGCCAGAAAATGCTTGGCACGCACAATCTCCGAATATTTCCCGTCTTCGCTTCGTCACCCTACCATTTAATAGAAAAACCCAAGAATCTTGCCAGACACATGGCGTCTACGAGCCTCCTCGTGATCCATGATGCCGGCAGATGTAGTGAGGATGATGTACTTTGATGGTCAGCGCCAGATCTCTCTCAGATGTGACAACATGGTACGAACCCCGAATTGACGAGCGGGCAGCAGCTTCACAACCCACTTTTCGAGCTGAGAGAGGTGGACATTGTATCGTGGAGAGATAACGCCCGCCTTGTTGATACGTCCGTTGAGTTGGACAACGATCTTGCCAGATCGGTGATCATCGACCAGCTCAAACTCGCCGATACTGAGATGGATTAGCCTTCGATAACCGTGTACTAGAAGGTCGCGTCGACGTACTATCCCTAATCAAATAATTAGCAAAATGTAGCGAATGACTAAACGTAAGACTTCATGTCATGAATCAGAGAAACGTGTAAGATTCCTTCGCTTGGGTAACCATTGATCTATCGGCAACTTAAAAGACTTTGATCGTAGGAAGTGTTGAGACCGTCGTCCAGTTATCATGCCGAATGGGAGAGAGTATAGGCAGCCCAGCGAAGGATCTTCAACAGGTGGTGAAAGTGTAGTCGTACCTTCTTTTGCATGACTTGAAGAAACTAGAGAAAATAGTTAGTACCTTGTCATCATGGCGTAACGAAATAGCCATCACGCGAAAAGGAACCGCAAGAGATACTTGAGACTAACCTTGACAGTGACCTTAGATGAAGGACGGATAAGCACCTGGCGCTTACCCATCTTCTCGGCGTTGTTCATGGCATTGAGCGCGTCTTCGAGACCCATTTTGGCGGTAACTACATGGACGCGACAGTTTAGCCTTCATCAGCCTAGAGCATGGAGAGTGCCTGCTTCAATTCTACATGAAGAGGTTCTGCCCGCTCTGTACCGGAGAGGAGAAGCGTATCAGGACGCGGCGAGGCGCCTGATTGCTCTCCCCTGGCCTCAGAATGGCAATATCGGGAAAGGGGTTTGGCGTGCCCGGGTTTCCAACCCGTCACAATGAGAGAGAGTCTCACATATTTCGATAGCGATCGCAAACGACGAGAAAGTGTTGACTGTTATTAACCGTAGTCGACTGGAAGGCGAACTCGAGGAATGTTGATGATGTGTATGTCTATGATGGCTGGTGGAGACTTGAAAAGTTCAACCTGGAAAAGTTCGCAGGCGATGAGCAGTGACCACCAAGCCGCCCTATTTTCTCCGCCAGCTATCAATTTGTTCAGTTGTGGTGGGTGGGGAAATGCGCAAATGCGTAAATCTACCAGCTGCCCGCGGCCTGGAGTGGGTCGAACCCTAACCGATACACGATACACAGCGATACACAGCTGAACCCCACCAAAGTTTAGCTGGAGGCTCCCACCAGCGCCGCCCCTGTGCCCAGCGCTCAATTGGCACCTCGAATCGCGAAACATTTATCGGATTTCCTGCACGCCTTTTCTCCCCCAGCACGTCACCCCATTCACCTACAACTCTACACACATCAACACCAACTCTTCGAGGATCGCACCGGTATCAAACAAGTCAAGATGGTACGTTCTGCCGGAATCACTCTTTCATTTATTTACGGCCGTCTTTCTCGCACACGCCGCGGGCTAGCCCCGCCTTGCATCCGAAACGGCCAGCTATCTATCTAGCTATTGAGGTCGCGTCGAACGTCTACCATCCTATTGCTAACATTTCCACCTTCTGCAGTCGGACGTAGAAGAGAACAACGCCCCCGACGCTCCCGAGGAGGTCGAAGTCTCCGCCGATGCCTCCAAGGGTCAGATGTCCGTTCTGGACGCCCTGAAGGGTGTCCTGAAGCTCGCCCTCATGCACGACGGTCTTGCCCGTGGTCTCCGTGAAGCTTCCAAGGCCCTCGACAGACGCCAAGCCCACATGTGCGTCCTGAACGAGACTTGCGAGGAGGAGGCCTACAAGAAGCTGGTGATTGCTCTGTGCCAGGAGCACAAGATCCCTCTTATCAAGGTTCCCGATGGAAAGCAGCTGGGTGAATGGGCTGGTCTTTGTAAGTTCCTAGGCTTCACCGTATAGCGCCACTTGGCCCGAGCTAATAATCATGTGATAGGCGTCTTGGACCGAGAGGGTAACGCTCGTAAGGTCGTCAACTGCTCTTGCGTCGTGGTTAAGGACTGGGGTGAGGAGTCTACTGAGCGATCTGTCCTCCTCAACTACTTCCAGACTGAGCAATAGAGGGGTTGGTGTAAGTTTTTACAGGGATATAGACAAGCCGGAATTCGGTGTTCCTACATCTTCGCCAAATCCTCGAGATGTATCTTGGTTTTCTCAACTGGTATAGACGCCGGAGGTAGGAGAACCACTACGCATCTAAATCAAAACAAAAAATTGCATTGAAAAGATGATCCCGAGATTTTCCCATGGCGTATTCTAATTGTTGTTGTTTTTTCACAAACGCTTGTCCACCACGATCAAATGGTAACCCCAATCCGTCTTTGCTTCCCCAATCGTGACTATTCCGTTCTCTGTTGGTTGTAAACTGTACGCCACCTTTTCAAACTCTGGATGTAATGAGCCTTTCGTTTGCTGACCAAGGGAACCTCCTTAAGCTCTTGTAAGCTTAGAGCCTTCGTTTTAATCACTAGAATGAGAAACATACCCTGGTTGGCCTTGTCTTCCGAAAATTGTTTAGCCACATGGACAAATATGGCATGCGTAGGCGCTTTGGTCTTAGTCTTCGGATCTATTTTTCCTACTGGCTCGGGCTCGGATGCTGGATTGCCCTCTTTCGGCTCTCCTCTTGTGAGACGCTGAATCTCGGCGAGAGCCTCTTCCTTCCGTGAGTGTTTTTTGCACTACCGCACAATCAATACCGTTACTCGTCCCGCACCATTACGGGTGACTGAGACTTACGAGAATATGCCTGACTTCAATTTTCTGCCCACCCTTCAGCTTGCCACCACCCTTGTCTTTATCCCCATCGCCACCAGATTTGCTATCGCCCTTGCCCTTGGTGGTGTTATTCTTCTTCCCGCCCATGGTCGTTGATTCTCACTATCGAGGCCTATCTTGGCATAATATAGAGAGGATTAATGAGAAAGATAGTTATTTCAATCACCCCACTCAAACTGTACTACCGATTGAGGGGCTCGACCTCGACGGGACATATATACGTGATAAATGCATATCCCTGCCTTCGTGTATGTGTACAAGTGATACCTAGGTAGCCCACGCCCGCCCGAAATCACCAGACAGCACAGCACATACTGTTTAACTCTGTGAAGTTTATATACGCTACCTCGTTGTGTTGGCTCTTCGACTTATGTCCTCTGCAACGGTCACACTCCGTACAAGTGTAAATCTAGCCGCGAATATTCACAGCTGTCACAACAATCCCACGTACACCCGAACCGCTGCCGGCATAAATACACCCGCTCACGCATACCATATGAAAGTACTCCGTACAGGGCCTCAGATATCAGTTCCAAGGCAGCCCAAGGGCTTCACGGCGTCCCTTCGAGGCAGGGTCGAGATAGGGCACCTCGCCAATACCCGACGCCCTCACGCCAATCCGCACCCCATCAACAAGATGGGTGTCAGGCTATAAGGGGACATAGACATGTTAGCGAGCCCGCTACCCTCTCCGTTAAAGATATGTCCAGGCGCAGCTTACAGTCGCAGCATGCAATGTGCACGGGTTACTCCAGATAGCACACGCCTGCCTCGTCCAGTGCATGCGCGCAATGCAGTCGTGATTGCGTGTGATCAGTCGCATGATATAGTCTCGGATAATCGTATCTTCGTATGCGTGGACGTCGTTGATGCGTGAGACGTGAAGACCGACGCCCGCGAACAGGCTCTTCCACCCCGTGACGGGATGGGTACGCACGACGGGGTGTGAGGGCGCGAATTCGTAGTCCTTGTTCAATGGTGAGCCTCGGGGCGACATGACTTCGTACCCGCCGGCCGCACATGCGGATTTGAAAACTGGCTGGGCACACGTTGCGGTCAACGTTTCGAGGTAGGAGCGGAAGGACGGCGATATTCGATCGTAGCTTTTAACGACTATGAGTTAACACCCGGGTTGATCTCATCCGATTCTAGTCACTGTATGCTGTACCTCCAGCGTAGGATATGGGAGGAACTTACAGTTCGTAGCCGGAACACCAGAGAGTGTCACCACCTGATTGCGGCGTATCTTGCATACGTAGAAAACTGAAGTCCGATGGACAATTTTCAAAGAGACCTAAATCTTTAGAAGCTCATATTCTGGGCTTGAATGGAGGAAGCGGCTTACTGTCGCTGTGCCACTCCCGAGAAAGATCTCGAGGCTCATTGGGTTCACGTTGAGGGGCTTTCATTGTTTTATACAGCTTCTTCATCGCCTCTGAGTTGATTACATATCTGACCAATATTATTTAAGCTGTCTTTTGGTTGGTATAACAAAAAGAGGACTGTCATTAACCCGATATATGAGATACTTACATATTCGGGTCCCTAGTCCCATCGGCCATGGGTAGGTTATTGGGATCATTGTATAACGGGTGGACGTGCAGACCGTGACCTTCCGGACGCCCTGTTAACTTGCCTAACATATACGTAACGTGCTTCTGCTCTTCGACCGTAAGATCATCTTGGGGAGCCCGGAAGAACACTGCAACGTTCTAGGTTAGCAATCCACACTTTATAATCGCTTAGGGCCTTTAAGACATACTTCTAACTCAAAAACGAGTTATCTATTCTTCTTGAATGGAAGGGATTGCTTACCGACGCCGCGCTCACAGATCGTGATAGCTAGATCTCGAAGCTGTTGATCGGAATTAGGGGCTGTGAGGAAATCCTTGATCTTAGCAGTTGGGTACTCTCGTCCAATTATTGGCGTCACATCTACATATTCCAGATGATCGATCGACCCGGAGTTTTTAAGAGGTTCTTGCCGCAGCTTTGGAGCCTCCGACGAATGCCCATCTATCCCATTGACATGATATCCTCTCGGTTGTGTAGCCATGACCTTGGGGGACTCTTCAAAACCTTGCAGATTAAACGTTGGCGCTTTCAATACATGAATGAAGCCACTCGCATTGCCTTTCGGAAAAAGAAATATGTCTTACAATATATACCCGTCGACTAATTGAATCGTACATAACCCCGGTGATAATACAATTGCCGGTTTCCTGGCTCAAGTGACATACACTTCTCCGCACCCTCCCACCATCTTATCACAATTACTTAGCAAACCTACCCCAAATTGACTCGGAGTTCATGCTGCAACCTGCCAAGGGAGTATAATCGCAGAATACTTCCCAATCTTCTTACTGGCTGGCGTTAGCTATCTGCATCAATCACGGGATCGTAGTACCATTGGATCGTGTTACTATAAATGTAGTACGACTTCGGTGCGTGGAGATTATCCGACAGAGGCATGAGGAGAAGAAAACTCAGCAGGCTAATAAGAAATATTTTACACAAATGCTTATTCACAAGGTCTCTATTTCTTTTCTTCTTCGGATATTGAATGAAGAAGTGAAAGAACTCCGAGATTTAAAACATGCTTGGTGCTACAATTTCCGCCAATCCCTTAAGGCTTGACGTGAGAAGTCATACTAAGTGTATTTTGATTTGTTTCATCGCCACAATTTCTACCTTTCAATATGGTATTTTCTGATGAATACAAACCGAGATGCCTAGACATAGCTAAGATGCATACCAGGCCTCGATTACGCCCTCGTTGGCGGTTTCCTTTCGTATGTCCTGGTTCTTGATATGATACTGCTTTGTTCAGATACTGACTAGAACAAACAGTATGCCAGGCTTCTTGAAGGTGTATGGATACTATGATAACAAACTCCAGTCTTGGAATATTGACGTAGGTGCCGCAGAAATCAACACCGCAGAGTATTCACAGCTGACTCTTTCGGCAGCCAACAGTACAACAGCTCATATCTAGCCTAATGACAATAGGAACTCTTATCGGGTCGCTACTAGTTGGCCCCTTTAGCAGCAGGTTTGGGAGAAAAGCTGGACTATGGGTTGCTTCGTTGCTCAATTTCATTGCAACTGCCATTATGCTAGGGACGACGGATCTCGCAGCTCTCTATTTCGCTCGCCTGTTGCTTGGTATGTTTCTTCCTTCGTAAGACCAACTCAACCCGGTGATAAATCGTTCATGTATCAAATAGGTATCTCTGTGGGCTGGTTCCTTACCTTCTCCCAGCTCTACGTCCACGAAGTAGCTCCCGCTCACTTGCGAGGAATCACGTTTGCCGTGTATCAGTGTCAATTATCCACCGGTTCGATTGTCGGCGCGGCAGTCGACTACGGGACACACGACATTCAAACCCGACAAGCATACCAAATCCCACTTGCCATCTTCTTCGCCGCCCCTACCATTCAGTCGATTGCGTTGTTTTTCTTTCCCGATTCGCCGCGATGGCTTGCAGTCCAGGGCAGGGAGGCCGAGGCCGAAGCGGCGTTGCGCAGCCTTCGCAATTCAAGTATCGATGAGACTGAGCTGCTGGCTGAGTTCAACGAGATTAAACAATCCACACGTGAACAAGTCGAACTAAATAAGAAGGCTTTATTCTTAGAAATGTGGCGAGGAACGAACCTTAGACGAACATTACTTTGCATTGCTGTCGTGTGTTTCCACTCCGCCAATGGTTGGTACTCTACATCACGCTAGGTTGCCCCGAAGACTGACAAAACCGTAGGCTCCTCGTGGGTCAACATCTACACAACATACTATCTCGAAATAGCTGGGGTCTCCAATCCATTTGGTTTCTCAGTCCTCATAACGGGCATAGGTCTCATTGCGGCCATTGTTAGCTCACTATTCGTGCGCTACATCGACCGCCGCGCTATCATGCTCATTGGTCCTTCAGTATGCGGACTTGCACAGCTTGCGCAAGCAATTGCCTGGACTATAAGCCCAGGATCAGCGGTGACTGGTAGAATCATAGTTGCTTTCAATGGGATTTTTGTGTTCTTTTACGTCGCCTATGGTGAGTTCTAGCTGCATCGTTACTAAGCTATCGATACTCTCAGCTCCACGAGACGTATACTGATCATTCGCAGGCCCATTTGCTTGGCTTCTCGGTGGCGAATATCCTAATAGTGCGTTGCGTGGTTATTGCTTCGGGGTTGCGACCGCGTTGAACTTCCTTGGCAACTTTTTGGGTACATTGACAGCACCATATTTCATCAACCCGGCTGCATGTGAGTTTCCCAGTTATTCTATATCAATCTGAGGTTTGACCTGTTTTAATCAAAATATAGTAAATTGGGGCCCGAAATATGGATACATCTGGTTCGCGTCAAACCTCGTCGTTGTTATTTTTGCGTATCTCTTCCTTCCGGAGACGCGAGACCGGACTCTTGAGGAGATCCACGAAATGTTTGAAAACAAAGTCCCGGCACGTAAATTTAAAACATACGTCTGCATTGGCGTGGAGACCTACGCAGCCGAGGTAGGGAAAGAGTCAGTTCAACATAATAAAGGCGGCGTATCGGCTATCGAAAGGGTGACACCTTCCAGGGTGGATTAGAGAAAGCAATAGTACGCCTGGTCAGTGGTGGTCAGGAGACGGTGAAATAACACTAATCGGTACGAAGGAAAGTTTTAGAGAGAACTATTCTACCGCTGTGACCGCCCCTGTGACCTAGGGTCACCGCGTAACAGTTCATGGTTCAAATTCATCTCATCATCAATGGGCATTTCAATTGGTATCAAGACATTAATCATTAAATCGTCTGCTAATCGTGGTATCTGTATATGTCCATCATAGCAGCTTCGAAACGTTAGTCATAAAATCGACGTAATGTTTCATAAAGTATTCCATAACCCTTGTCCCCTCAGAGCTTTGCCAACGCCATCTTCAGGCCTAATTTCAGCAAGTTCTTCGTGGCCGGCGCCTTTATGGTACGTGATCCATACGGGCTCGAGCGCCCCATTTTCAGTGACGGCCCAGTGCTATTCGTGTTCATGGTCGAGTTCCAGTGGCCCAGAAGCCCTTCAATGAATGTCGAATTGCCGAAAGTATCGCCCAATAAGTCGGAGAGAGAAGCGTTATTATTGCCAGAGAAACTGCTGATAACATCACTTAGCAGTTTGACGACTGGCACAGTTGCCACCAAAGTTTTCTTGTTCAAAACCTGTTCCACATAGCCGATGTGCGTCCCATTGACCATGGTGGCGTTGCCCCGGGCTCTTAATTCGATATTACCATCCGCCAGTGGACCAGATTGACTGTCTAAGATCGCACCTAGGTTGGGCACCAGTTCCTTCAAGTATAATTGACCCTCGTAGTTTCGTGTATTATTTCCTGGAGGCAAGACGACTTCATATATGTTGACGAAACCCAGCTTGACATCACCTGAAAACAAATCAAGCGTGAGGTTGCCGAGTCCAAGGGTCAGCACACCCGAGTTGGGTAGATTTAGAGTTCCCTTAATGTTGGTACCGTTCTCCTGGGGTGGGTATATTAGCCGTAGGCTTGTGATACCGAAGCCTTGTAAATTATTGAGAGCCCCTGCTTGGATAGTTTTGCCGATATTTGCATTCATCTTCAGTGCCCCTAGGTGAACTGTTGCTGTACCTTTAACAGATAGTTCCACTTCAGGCAGATCAAAGACCCGGTCAAACCACTTAATAAGCTCGGTTTCGTTGGTAACTTGGACGGTCTGATTCGTGACCATGACTGGGGTCTTGTGGTTCACATGAAGTTTTGGCAAAGTGACGTTGATGAAGGGCGAATAATCTGGGGTATCTTTGTTGTACACAAAGAGAGTTGTGGGATCGAGGTCCGCTGCCAGAGGCGTATCGAGCTGCGTATGTAGTGTCACGGAGAGCTCCGTTGGTGATAGCGCTTGGAATGTGCCTCCGATAATAGGGAGTTTCTGATTGTTCACTATGTCTTGCGTAATGGCAGGAATGATCTTGGTGAATCTAAGGCAAAGTCAGGTAATTTGGCGATATATTTCTTAAGAAGCACTTACATAAGTGGCAATAAGATGATAAGAATGATCAGGCCAACGCCTAGATACCACCACTTAAATCGACCGCAATGCCGCTTGACCTTCTGCCTTTTCGTCAATGGAACCGCCGCGGCCGCCTTCTCTTGGACATGGTCGTCCGATGAACTTTCGTCGCTGGTTCTCCCCGGGGCATTGGGCGGTTCCGTCCCTGCGATACCTCTGCCGCCATGAACCGAAGCTGTAGGGCTGCTGTCGTCAAAGTGGGATTGCTCCTGGAATTTGGATGCCATGGTTATTCTCAGCGACAGCGACACACTGCTACGAGGCGGCGACAGAGAGTGGGAGGGCAAACAAGCAGAGGTTAGACGAGCATTCGGAGATTAATTGACAGGTATGATAGCCACGAGGAAACGCACATGGAATCATCAGCGATGCCGCGGCATGACAACATACCTATGTGCCATCCACCAAGACTAGATCGTCATCCCCAGCGCCCATAGTCTTGTCAGCCCGTGTCTCTTCATCTTGCATTCTAAAACTTCTCCTCATAGTCCCACCACCGTACTAACCAGGTTCCTATCCCCGCACACGAGAAAATCCTAGTTGTCAACATGCAAGGCCGCAAATATTTGCAGGGGCCCCGGTCAAATTGTCTTGTACTATTCTAAATCTTAAGGCTCTCACTGGCTCTCATCCGGTCACGCACTCCTCCGCACTCTTGCTTTTGGAGTCAGTGACGATCCGAGCAGCAGCCGAAGTGGGTTCCGAAAAAGTTCTGCGCTGAACTCTGCGGAGGTCTTGCAGGTAACGTTCTCCAGTACAGAATCAATTGTGCGCGGGATTTTAATGTCGATCCTCCAAAAACGGAAAATTCGTCCGGTCGTTTAATGACCATACTGATTTTTTATACACTACATGGTACTATGACAAAACCAGGAAACCGGTAGAAAGCTTAGCTTCTGGCGTATAGTGCTATCTGCGGTAATATTCCAACAATAAACGAGTTTCCCGTTTTATTGCGATGTTCACAAATCCCGTCACAGCAGAATAGACGATGTCACTATCGGACTAGCCGTAGATTTTCAATACTATCAGCACCATCGCGATCGACTCTGATTCTATTCTGCCTAGTTCCGTAGAAACATCTTGAATCTTGTTTAACCTCGCATTTGGTGTAGTTAGGATCGTGGGGTAGCTCTAGACTCGAATTTCCCCAGGCCAAGACACTGTCGATAGTGGTAACAAGCCCGGTCGGCATCCACAGTACACGGGATAGTTAGTGGGTTATAGTATGCAAGTCACATATTAAGTAGTTGTGCCAGCACATTGTGTGTGAATTCGGCGTGACCGTTGTGAACCTGTCTGAAAGCAAGTTTTACTAGTTAGTACAACTAAGTACTCACACCGCCCCGCATATCCTGGGCATCGGCGATATATTGACACTAGACTTAGCCTGAGCTTATTTTTTTTGATCCAACACAGATGCAAAGGATGGGCGAGAAACTTTCCTATTTTAGCTTTCTCTTAAGTTAATCAGGTTAGACCAACGCCTTAGGCACACAAGATATCTGTAATTCTAGTCCCATGGGTATCTAGACTTATCAGGTACAGTAGGGTGGTATCGGTATTTTTCGAGATAATATTCCTTCCTGTAAGTTAAACCAACATCTAGTATATACGGCACAGTATATGATAGGGTGGATTCAGTCTAGTGTCTCTTCATTAGTCAAGTAAAGATGCCTCGGCAGGACAAAAAGTAGCTTGTGAGTAGCTTGTGAGACTGGGCTGGGGGTTAAGAGGCTTGCGAGAACGTATGCATGTCTCAGTCACTGTAACAGAATCAATTATCACCATCGTGAGCATGACCCAAGAGTGTCTCAGAAATGGAAAGCTAGCTTTCAGACCTGGTTTCAACCTGAAGAGATTTTATACTCTCGAACTAGTTATAGTTACTGAAACAAGAAGAAGAAATACGCCAGAGACAATGCACGTAACTTACTTATGGTCAGCATGGTTCAGTCAACGGCGACCCCCTCGCTCAGGAACATGTTGATTATCCCCTGGTCAACACTACCATGCACAACACATACACATACAGAATACCCAGGTACATGTAGGCCCATAGCTCGATGGCCGTCTATCTCCGCAAATCATTGTGGGGGACGGGAAGGCGGGGCGATGCAGCTGTGACGTATAGACGATCAACTTGGTCTGGCTTGGGGAAGAAGAACGTGAGCATTGACTTCTTGGCCGAGTTGACCATGTCCGTAAACAGATATCACTCCCGTGTTAGCTGGGGTAGAGCTGGGGAAACTGGATTCTCCTAAGCCGGATGAGTGAGAAACGGCCGGGATCAAACTAGGGCAGCTCGCCTTAACTAATTGCCCAATATGGGGACATATCCAAACGAGGAAAAAGATCTTCTGCATCCTCGCATGCTCCACCCGTCGCTGGACTAGTCCGTAGTCTGCGAGACTCTCATCGGCGGAACGAGCTGCATCCCCAATATTCATGTGAAAAACTAGCGTGACTGTACAGTATTATTACACGAGGCCGATCGCTAAACGAGCGAGGCGCACGATGGAGGCACCGGCTGGTCAGCAAGAGGACTATTACTGTCCATGCCCCATGTTCTTGTTCCATTGGGCCTCTTCGTCTGTGCTCCTCACGCTCACCTTGTCCTTCCCAGCTGGACGTGCTCCTTGAAGCTCATCAGGAGCCTCGGCGTGGACAGGCAGACAACAATATCTCACGAGCGGCTAGACACCGTCAACTCTCACCATGCGTTTCTCAAGCCTCTTGGTAGCAGCCCTGGCGCCGGCCGGGCTGTTTGCAGAGAACGCGGCTCGGACAGCCTCGACGGCAGAGCTCGGTCTAGATCCCGCAGCGCTAGACGCACTGCTGGCAAAGCACAATCTCGCGATAGTGCCCCGGTCAGAACTCACGGATGCTTTGACGGAACTGAACAGTCTTCTCAGGAAAAGTCAGGCACAGCAATTCAGAACTCCATTATATCCACGACAACACAACGCAAATGAGACAGATTCAGGGTCAAATTCGGGGTCTGGGTCTGGGTCAGGATCCGGGTCAGGATCCGGGTCGGGATCTGGTTCAGGTTCGAGCGCCGGAACACTTAATACACAAGATCTTGGGGACCTGATTCCAGGGCTCGGTGATCTGGGTGACCTTCTCAGCGGTCTGAAGGATATCACCAACGACTTAGGCCAGCTCGGAGCGCTTGTTAAGGCTCTTTCAGACCTCTTAACACCTCAGTTTCTGCAGGCTGTGCACGATTCTCTCACATATCTAGCGGAGACACTCCAGCCGCCTATCCCCAATCTCACCAGGAATCTTGTAATGAAGGCGGGCCCTCTGGTTGATCTCCTCGGCGAACTACCACTGGAGGACCTTGTTAATGAAATCAAGGACATTGACCTTAAGGGAATAGTGTCGGCCTTGAAGCCTCTCCTCACACCTGATACGATCCAGGGCCTCGTCACGTTACTAGGCAACGCTGAGAGCTTGTTAACCAAGGACACTGTTAATGATCTGAAATCGCTACTCAAGGGTGCGCAGCCGCTCATTGACACCTTGGAAGACCTCGATCTGAAGGGACTTCTTGACGCACTCAACCCTCTCCTTCAACCCAAGTCAATCAGTGGTATCGTCACTTTACTTGGCAACGCGGAAGAACTTTTGGATAACAACACTGTCAATGCGCTGAAGGGGCTATTGACGACGGCGGAACCACTAATCGCCACTCTCGGCAAGGTCGATATCGAAGGCTTACTAAAAGCCGTCGAACCATTGCTCACACCCTCCACTGTCAATGGCCTCGTAGTTTTACTAGCCAACGCCGAAACTCTTCTGACTGCCGATTTCGTGAAGCAAACTAAGGGTCTGATTGCTGGCGCTGGGCCACTGCTTGAGAACCTGGGCAGTATTGACCTCGCCGGTCTAGTTAAGCAAATCGAGCCTATCCTTAACGAAGTCAGCAAGCTTGATCTGGAAGGACTATATAACGCACTCAAACCGCTCTTGACAGAGGATTCGATAAAGGGCTTGTTAGGATTGCTTGGCAATGCCGAAAATCTGCTTACGGGCCAATTTGTCGACCAAACCAAGGACTTGATCTCAGGTGCTGGACCTCTCATCAAGAGTCTTAGTGATCTGGATCTAGCGAGCCTGATCGACCAGGTTAAGCCAATTCTAACTGAACTTGGCAAACTTGATCTTGAAGGTCTTTTCAACGCTCTCCAACCCCTATTAACGGAGCAATCTATCAAGGGTTTGGTTGGCCTACTGGGCAATGCCGAAAATCTGCTTACTGGCGACTTCGTCAACCAGACCAAGGGCCTGATCTCCAGTGCTGGACCTCTTATTAAGAGTCTAGAGGGTCTAGATTTAGAAAGCTTGATTGACCAGATTAAGCCAATTCTGAACGAGGTCGGCAAGCTTGACCTAGCAGGTCTATTCAATGCTCTCCAGCCCTTGTTGACAGAACAGTCTATTCAGGGACTGGTCGGTCTACTTGGAAATGCCGAGAAGCTGCTGACTGGTCAATTTGTTGACCAGACCAAGGACCTAATCTCTGGTGCCGGGCCCCTTTTGAAGAGTCTTGGTGGCCTAGATTTAGAAAGCTTAATCAAGCAGGTTGAGCCAATTCTTAACGAGGTTGGCAAGCTCGATCTAACGGGTCTCTTTAATGCCCTTCAACCCTTGTTGACTGAGGACTCCATCAAGGGCTTAGTTGGTTTACTCGGAAACGCTGAGAAGCTACTGACTGGTCAATTCGTTGACGAGACCCAGGATTTGATCTCTGGCGCCGCGCCGCTCCTCAAGAGCCTGGGCGAGCTCAATCTTCAAGATCTAATTAACCAAGTCATGCCGCTCCTTAGTGAGCTTGGAAAACTTGATCTTCCTGCTTTACTTGATGCAGTCAAGCCATTGTTGTCTGAGGAGTCCGTGAAGGGCATAGTCGGCCTTCTTGGAAACGCAGAGGCACTTTTGACGAAGAACTTCGTGGACGAGACCCAGGCTCTCATTGGTGGCGCTGTTCCTCTGGTATCATCGCTGAAGAAGCTCAACTTGCCTGCACTCATCGATAAGGTGGCACCACTTCTCGATGAGGTGTCCAAGATCGACCTTGGCAAGCTCGTTAGCATGATCGAGCCTCTCCTCAATGAACTCAGCTCTATTGACTTCGACAGCTTGCTTAAGCAGCTCTCGCCTATCTTGAACGCCGTAGGCCAGATAGACTTCGCTGGTTTGATCAAGAAGGTCACTCCAATTCTAGACGATGTCGGCAAGCTTGATCTCGAGGGCACATTCGAAGCTGTATCGCCTCTATTAACGCCTAAATCTGTATCAGGCCTCGTGGGCCTTGTCGACAATGCAGAGTCATTATTGACAGGCCGTTTCGTCAACCAGACGCAAACTCTGATTGATGGTGCTGTGCCACTCGTTGATGCTCTAGGCGGTATTGACCTCAAGGGTCTCATAACCCAGCTTACACCCTTACTCGACGAGCTCAGCCAGCTAGACCTCAAGGATCTCTTGGACAAGGTCAAGCCCTTGCTCAACGAGCTTAGTGGTATCGACCTAAAGGGCCTAATAGCTCAAGTCACGCCTCTTCTCAACGAGCTTGGTGGTATCGACCTAAAGGGTCTCCTAGCTCAAGTTACACCTCTCCTCAACACGCTTAGCCAGGTCGACTTGTCCGGCCTTATTAAGAGCATCAAGCCACTGCTGGGAGCTCTCAATGATGTCGATATCGAGGGCATCGTCATGCAGATCAAGCCTCTCATCACCCCCGACTCTGTGAAGGGTATTGTGGCGCTCGTAGATAACGCCAAATCCTTGCTGTCGGCGACATTCGTCGATCAGACAACAGAATTGATTGGCGACGCAACACCGGTAAGTCGACCTGCTCCTGTTTCTACTCCGCCGCTCGCTAGCCGTGATAAAAAACTTTGCTAACCATCTCACAGATTGTCGCTACCCTCTCCGACTTTATTAATGCTGTGCTCAATGCGTTACTGCAGCAGAACTAAGTAGAAAATAACTAATTTTAAAGGGCAATGTAATAATGAGGGGGCATGAACTGGACGGGCACATATGAGAAATGGAGCCGTCTGCTTAATGAGTTAACCAATGAAGTTTAATGATACCATCAAATGAAAATAGTTAAATGCACCATGTTCGTGTCTTAACACTGACTTGAGTCACAAACAATATTAAAGTATTAATATGAAAAACGTAGTTCTAGGGCCTGCATATAGGATAAGGTCGTAGAATCTCCAAGACCTGAATGACCGGTACCCGCTCTTTAGGACTAAAGAGAAATATGTTTGCTTAGTCGTTCGCCTCGGCTTCCAGCTCCCACTGAGAATGAAGTTCTCAACAGTCTTATTCGTTCCCAATCCTCGCGATCAGCCCTCTCCTCTTCCCGCTTTAGTCTCCACTCTAGATAACTGGAATCGCCCTGCAGAAACCTAACTTTGTCACCTTCTAGCTTCTCGTACAAGGCCCAGTCATCTAACTGTGATGGTTTAGGTACCTTGCGAATCTCTTCGAATGGTCGTTGATCCGCGGCGCGCTCAAGCATTAGCTCTAACTGGTATTTGTTGGTGCTGCTATCAAGCTTGCACCCGTATTGCCGGATGGTGTATCTATGGGCCAGTCCTGTCAGTAAGAGAAGGGAGCGTATGAAGGTGTACAATTGGACGTACAATCCATCGTATCTTAGGCCGGCTTCTGGTGCAAACATGCTTTTCAACTTGTGCCCCCGAATAATCCGGATTTTTCGTCCGACCTGCGAAATCAAAGGAACGTGCATAAACGTGTGTCCCTCTCGCACATATCTGACCGTATTGTGGCGAATCATCTCCTCCGAGCCGGTCAGCAGTGGGAGCGTTGGAAACCCGTAGCAACCCGTAGTGGGTATTTCTAGCGAGCTGTTGACAATGCCGTCTCGCTCGGCGCACGTAATATTCAGCCACCAACTACCCATATGCTGCGTATTAGTCAGACGCCGCGAAATGAAGTCGCGGGTGCACTCACTGTCCGGGCTCGAATTGCAGGTTGGCTTCAACCTCGGAAACCGGGCCGGTCACCCTCATCGTCTGCCACTTCCCCAAGTCATAGTCGAGTGAGCTGTTGAAGGAAACGTCCTTGAGTCGTCCGCCCTCGACGAGAATGGCGCATCTGTGTTGGTCTATCATGAAAAATTGTTCGCGGAACCGATGGCGCCAAAGACGCCATAGATTCTTGGCCTGCGAGACATTGACACGAAAGCGTAGTAGAAACACTGGCGATAGATCGGAGGTTTTCATCTCGTCGGCGAACTGAACAATATCAGAAAGTAACTTGTCAAGGCGCGCGTATTCGATTGTCTCAAAGTTGAGCGTGGGATATCGTCGCTCCTCGTCCTCTAACGCGGCCTCGAGGAAGCTACTAAGCCTTTCGGTGTCAGGATTGAAAACATGGCCACCTCGTAGCCTACCGCGTATAGAATCCGATAAATCTAACAATTCCGCATGGTTCCAACATGGAGCGACTGGGGTTAATGGCTCGGATAATTGATCTGTCATTGTGGATTGAGTATATAATCCTCTAGAGTTTGATCTGTTTGTATGGGTCTCTGCGCACCTCGAGGTGATGGGGATTGTCGAGTGAATGGCAGACTGCTACTACCATCAAGACCGAAATGCCTTATAGTCGGACTCAGCATCTTGGAATAAAATTTTTTTCAGTGGTTGCAGCGGTGAAGGTGATTGATGATATAAGCTTACTTGGTTCGCAATGTCTCGTTGGCGACTAAACAACGAATTTCCCCAGCTGTCATCGCCGATGCGTACCGGCTTCGGCTTGGAGTATGGTCCATCGAGACGCGCTCGAAGGCTATGGTTACGTCTGGCAAATCTTTCCAGCATACTCATCTTGTCAGCATTCAACCCCGCCAACTTTCTTTTTTTCGTCTCTGTTTTGATTAATAAAGGGAACTCCATATGCACTGCTGTAATTATTTTACACTCGAAGAAAATAGAGAGACTACTGATGTCTTTTAGGCGTAGGTGAGTTTATGAGCGAGGACCGAAGTGCCACACGTCATGTCAATAATTTAGTAGGAATGCTGCTTGCTTGTTCTCTGTTCAGTCTTTATCGCAGTCGGCTAAAGGAAACGTGGCTGGCTCGGCCCGTAAACTTCATATCACAAACAAAGAGAAAGAGCTGCGACCCTGAATACAAGAAAAAGAATAGAGCGTGATGGCAAGAACCGCCTACTTTGAGTTTAAAGTTTTCGATATTCGATGCGTAGACGTAGCGTAGATAAAGCACTAGAACGGATAAACCGCAAATCTTAAGCAACTATATGAAAAGAGAACTGGGCTGGCAGCCTTGAGAAAATATCAATGGGAGAGCAGAGGGCTGGATGGATGCTATCACTTCGATTCCCAGGCGGCTGGTCAAGTGCATAATACCAAGTCGATGGAAACTGCCATATCTGAAAGTATTGCACTGTGAGTAGCAATTGGGTATCTCATCTATCATCATTGATATTCTATTTACAATTGTTCCGAACTAACAAGTTCCGTCGACTCCTAGACCGGAAGACTGCCGGTATCTAGCCCATGTTAGACCTGGGGGCCCGCCCGGATTGTATTTGGACGGTTTAACAGGTTCCTTATATGTCTCGGGGGAGGTTTATTATGATGACGAATGGCTTAGTAACCGATATTATTGCGTTTGAACTGAGTATGCCCGATCCTGGTCGTGGATGCTGCCTGCCCTCAAGTTCCGTCCGTTCATCTGTTGGTGTCTCGTGGGCGCATGTAACGACGTGTGATAAGTGTAATACATTGAAATGCAAGAGGGCTAATCTCGCACAGAGCAATTGAGTGGGACGTCGGTACCACTTACATGTTCTGAGTCGGCAAAAATTTCACTTAAAATTGAGCTATTGGAAGCAAGTTTTTAAGCAGAGGTACCGTTCGCTCCAGGTGCCCCCTGGAGCTCTCGAACCACAATCGTCGCGTATTGACTTGTGTCAAGAGCAAAGCGCAAGATGACTGCAATTTTTTTGATATTCGTAGAGTCAGCAGGAACGATGGTTCTAGTCTCGGTAGATTCAACCTCATCTGTTGCTACAGTGGGAGTGGGAGCCACTGGCGTAGTATCCAAATTCAAGTCTTGGCCGCTATCCGACAATCGGGGCTTCAGAGAAACCTCGTCCGAATCAACGTTGGCACCTGGGTGAGGTGAGTTAAATGTAGCTGTCTGTGCGATAGCTTGATTTGCTTCAACTGCAGTTGTTGCTTCACCATTCTTCGGTGCCGGCTGCGTTGATGATCCGTGTGGCCTCGACCGAGGTTCTTGATGCGTGGGCTTCGCACAGGTTCTGTTAGTGATCATTCTGAGGAAGGCCATCACTTGATGAACTGCGTTGTAGACACTGATTTTGATGGCGCGCACCTGTGCTGTTACTGCCGCAACAATCGAGGAAACAAGGCTTTGGTGGGTTGGTTGCTGGTCTTGTGCCCCATTGATTTCGACTCGTTGATTGAACACGGCTGCGTTCGTGTCAACCTCGGCTGATTTGTCGTCTTGTGTTATGTCCTCTACTTGCATCGGATCTAAACTATCAATTTTTATGGGGGCAGCTTCATTTGCGTTGGCGTTGGTATGTTTTGCGATCTTAATGCGTTTATTGCTACCATCCACCGATGTTTGAACCCACGTGTCATTTATACGCGCAGGTGGTGCTGGATCCTCAGTTTCGCGGTGAGCGACTCTCCTTTTCGACTCCTCTAGTTCGTTCTGGCGGACATTTTGCGTGAATGTATTCCATGATGTAGCAGCGCTTTGCTGACGGGTGTCACGTTCTGCCACTTCCTTGGCTTTTCGCGATCGGATGATGTCTAGGTCGGTGGGAACAAGCTGTTCTAGATCGTCGGAATATGCTTGTACTGACGCTGTTGGGACCTTCTTCAGTTTGCCCATTAGTTTTCGGTAGGAACCCGGGAGACTGAAATCGCGCTGGCGTCGACGCATATTATAGGGGTCCAAGCCTCCATTCTCAGGCTTACTCATGAACTCGACGTAAAAGTCTCCTATCTCATTCGATGGATAAACGACGTCCCAACCCGGCGATGGTAAGACGATATCATAGATCGAGTATTTTCCGTCCTGAAGATCATCTTCGGTGACGGCGTGAGGCACTAGACCGGAATTTTGGGCTGTAGCGATATCTTCTCCCCACACTAGAGACTCTTCCGTGTCTCTCCCACCATCATTTGTATGCGCTGCAGCCGACTTAGATTTGACCAAGACAAGATCACCATTGATGACCTGGGCCCCAAATCGTTCCCATCGTTTGCTAGCAACAAAGTTCCAAACAAGAGACTGATATGCATGACCATACATAGTGCGCATCGAGCGATTGATAGACATAAGTGCGCCAACGAAGTCGGCTGGATTTTTACCGAGGTGCTGAATCACGGCTTTTTCCACATGACACCGTGGCGGAAGGTGGCCAAGCGCCGCTTTGGGATCTTTATTCTTCAAGAATGTCGAGCAAGCTCGAGCACGGTTGATATCCTCCCTGTGAGCACCTTTGACGCGGTCTTGGTCTTGTGAGTCTTGCAGGAGGAGTGGGTCGTATGATAAGAGAGCTTCAATTGCACCAGAGAAATCTTCTTTTAGGATTTTCATACCAACCTCTTGGGTACCGATTTGATGTGTGCCAAACCTTTGGGTCCCGTAATAGTTGATGAAGCCGCGCTGAACAACCTGTGTCAATGCTGAATCAATAGTCGACTTCGCTAGATTGAGCGTATCTTCGAAGTTGAAATTTTCGGTGCCGCTGAATACGCAATTCTTTAGAACAATGACGAATTCGTTTCCATCATGATCATTGAGTCTGATAGGGTTCTCTGCATAGTTGAAGTCGCCTATTTTGATGCCGTTGATTCGCTCATTGACAAGAACAAGCGAGCTAGGGCTGCGACCTTTGATGCTCACGCGTTGGACGGTGACAGCTCGGCGATCCTTAGTCCCCGCAGCCCCAAACGCCTTTGGGTGGATTCTGAGAACTTTCGCCATGTGGTTGAGCGCGTCCATTGTGTCTTTATTTTCCTTGTAAAGAGAGAAATGGAGGTACGGCCCACCGATGCCTGGGGTAAGGTTCTGGCGACCGTTTCGTGTACCAGCATTCGCTGATCGATTACCCCTTTGTCTGTTATTTCCGCGGACAGCCATAGCTTTGATGGAGTCATCAGAACTGGTGGTAGTTTCGATTTTACCGCCAAAGATGCGGCGTATTTCCTTTAAAGCATTAGCTACTGAACTACCGTGCACATCGAACTCGTCTACTTACTCCATGGACCCGGGACCTCTGAGACTTGTCCCCAATAGTAGAAATGATGACTTCTCCCTGAGACTTTGGAGCTGTTTTTGACTTTTGTTGGATTTTGACATAGAGGTCGATCAATTCGTCTGCAGTAGTCAAGCCAACTAAATCTATTAAAGTATTCTTATCCGACTCGGCAATACTATCATTTTGCGGTTCTTCGACATGAGCCTCTGGCTTTTCTTCAATCGCATCTTCTTGGTTTTTGATAATAGCGTTTTTGTCATCCACTGTGCTCACTGGTCCATCAGACTTCGGGAGTTTTTGGGTGTTAGATGGCGAAGTGGCACTCTGGCTTGCAGCTCGCGCTAGGTCTCGGGCGTTGTTATAGAAATCTTTTAGGTGAACCACTTCACCCTCTTGTGTGATTTCGTTGACTTGAAAGTCGGTAAACCTAGCTGCACTCAGTAACTCCCTTTTGAATACAGAAAAGAACAGGCCTCGATTGTCGTAATGTAATACTGGACAAGCCTCGCTGCTTGATAGCAAATTGTATCCACGTGAGAGAGAGAGAGAGAGAGAGAGAGAGAGAGAGAGAGAGATCCTACCTGGTACGAGATTGCCCGGACCAGCCGTGCTTCTTGGTAGAAACAAAGTGAATAATGCCAAGATGCTGCTCGAGCGAGCTTCTCATCTTGGCATTACTGCCTTGCGCCATGGCTGTGTGTGTCGCCATCATCAAGTATACTGTTTGTGGCAGAATAAAAAAATGAATGTGATCATGCTCTCTCGGTATGAATGCAAACGACAGGCAGGCGGGACGTTGAGATTGGATAGCTCAAACGTCCAACGGGTGAGAGAAAAGAGTAATTGGCCGAGGTGCAGAGACTAACTACCTACCTAGGTAGAGAGGTATTTCATGCACGAGGAAGGCCTTCGCTCGTCTTGGTGGGGTTCTGTAGTGATGGTTTCGGGAGGTGCAAGACAAAAATTACAGGAATATGCCGGCAGAAAAGTGGCGTATAAAGCGGTGTGGTACTGGTTTGCACATAGGGTAGTGCAATTCAGGAAGGCGGTATAAGTATCTTTATAGGTTCCAACTGATTTGGTCAGGGGAGCAGTGGCTTAGTGCACTAAAACACACCGAAAGAAAAGCGGGCTCGCATTACTAAGTACCTACTCATAACTAGCGTGCCCCCACCGATTTGACTCCATGTTAGTCTAGGCATCTGCACTAACTAAGTACTTACTGGCTTCATTCCCCGATGCCATCCTCTACCTAGTCTTACCAGAAGCTCTCTCTCCCATTCTCCGTTGTAGACGCTGGTTGCCTCTTCAGCTTAAGACATCCTTCACCTCCCGAGCATAGCATCTTTACTGGGTGCCCGCTGGAAGCGATGGCGCCGAAGAGGAAGGCGTCTGCGAGTAAGCTGTTGCGTACCCGTATCTCATAACATGCCGATGGGTGCTGACTTGCCCTTGAAGACGTCACTGGTACCGCTAAGTCTGGCAGGGCTTCTGCCTCGTCCACACCCGGTCCTTCGACGCCTCGGGACATCGATAGCGACGATGAACCGAACTCGCCCGTGGAGCCTGTCGAGAACGAGCAAGACATCCAGAAGGCCGTTGACCGTTTCACGCTTGCTGCGTACCAGGATAAAGTCAAACGCGGCCCCATCGATAGTGCCTCGCGATACTTTGGCGACAATGGCAAACGTGATTTCTCCTACTTACCTCTGAAGCCCGACTACAAGAGCCGCCCTATCTGGATTGATCCATTACGGGGCCGTATCATCCTCGAGAATTTCAACCCCCTTGCCGAGCAAGCCAAAGACTTCCTCATCACGATTGCCGAGCCGCAGTCCCGCCCAACCTTCTTGCATGAGTATTCGTTGACGCCCCACAGCCTCTACGCCGCTGTCTCGGTTGGGCTACTGCCCCAAGATATTGTGAACACCCTCGACCGCTTCTCGAAGACACCGCTCCCCCAATCAATCGTAGGCTTCATTCGAAGCTGCGCTTCGAGCTACGGGAAGGTAAAATTAGTCATCAAAGATACGAAATATTTTGTTGAAAGCAACGATCCCGAAGTATTGCAGAAGCTACTCAAAGACCCCATAATAGGCCCTTGCCGGGTTCAGGGTACGGAGACGGTTACCAATGCCCCTTCCATGGGCGGCCTTGTGATCCCCGGAACATCAAATGCGGCTGGTGTCAAACAGGCCCAGCTGCAGCAAGGCGAGCACCAACATCCAGAAACTACTGAGAAGACACAGCCAGAGAATCCTTTTGATGCTTTGCGGGAGGATGATGACGACGACAACCAGGAAGCCGTACATGCTTTCGAAATCCCCGATACTAGCGTGGAGACGGTCCAGAAGCGGTGCCTTGAAATCCAGTTTCCTATGCTTGAAGAGTATGACTTTCGAAATGACGACCGAAACGCAAACCTGGAGATCGATCTTCGACCCGCGACGCAAATCAGAAGCTACCAAGAAAAGAGCCTTAGCAAGATGTTTGGAAACGGACGAGCGAAGAGTGGCATTATTGTTCTCCCCTGTGGTGCAGGCAAAACCCTGGTCGGCATCACTGCCGCATGCACTATCAAGAAAGGTTGCATCGTGCTTTGTACAAGCACGATGTCGGCGCATCAGTGGCGTCAGGAGTTTTTAAAGTGGTCCAATATACGACCCGAAGATATTGCTGTTTTCACAGCGGATAGCAAGTCAAAGTTTCCCGGAAACACCGGCATCATTGTCACGACCTATCCAATGGTCACTCAATCTGGTAAACGAGCGTATGATTCACAAAGGATGATGGACTTTTTAACCGGACGGGAATGGGGCCTGATGCTCTTGGACGAAGTTCACGTGGTTCCTGCGCAGATCTTCCGAAAAGTCTCTCATTCTATCAAGAGTCATGCGAAATTGGGCTTGACAGCAACACTACTTCGAGAAGACGACAAGATTCAAGATCTCAACTTCCTTATCGGACCCAAGCTATTCGAGGCGAACTGGATGGAGCTCTCAGAACAAGGCCACATCGCGAAAGTTCAATGCGCCGAGGTATGGTGTCCCATGACGACAGAATTCTATGACGAGTATCTGCGAACGCAAGACCGCGGTCTCAAATCTAATCTCTACGTGATGAATCCGCGCAAAATTCAAGCCTGCCAATTTCTTATAGACTACCACGAACGACGTGGGGACAAGATTATAGTATTTTCGGACAACGTGTACGCGCTGCAGGCGGTAGCTTTGGCGCTCAACAAGTCCTATATCTGCGGCTCAACAGGAAACACGGAGCGCATGCAAATATTAGATAATTTTATGCACAATCCGGCTATTAGAACCGTTTTTCTCTCGAAAATCGGCGATACATCCCTTGACTTACCTGAGGCCACGTGCTTAATCCAGATATCGTCACACTACGGGTCGCGGCGTCAAGAGGCACAGCGGCTGGGCCGTATTCTTCGAGCCAAGCGAAGGTCCGACGAAGGATTCAATGCGTTCTTTTATTCGCTTGTATCGAAAGACACACTGGAAATGTATTACTCAACCAAACGACAGGCTTTCCTAGTCGATCAGGGCTATTCATTCAAAGTGATCACACAATTGGCGGGAATGGAACAAATGGAAGGATTGGCGTACAATACACCGCGAGAACGCCGTGAGCTTCTCCAGAAGCTGCTCGTTGATGCAGAGAAGAAGCAAAGCGAGCTTGCAGAAGATACGGATGACCTTTTCTATACAACATCTAAGAAGAGGCGGGTAAGGCGTACGGCCGGCACGTTGGGCGAGCTCAGTGGTGGACAGGATATGGCGTACATCGAGCAAAAGAAGAGCATGAACAAAACACTCAAGAAAAAGCCACAACAAAATGTTTTCTTTAAAAAGATGGCCAGAGAGAAGCAGAGACTGAAGGATCAACGATAATGTACTATAGATGTTTAACATAAATATGAGCAGTGTAATAGCTGAACATTCCTTATCGCCCCTATGGCACCTCGAGGAGTACAGGTAAATGGGGAACAGTGTATAACCTTCTGTAAAAGAGCAACCCAAAAAAAATCTCACCGCTAATGCTATGCCGCTATTGGTTTATTTGACCGTTGCAGATATATAGAGTGTCGCGGTCAAGACGTTGAGCGGTGTGAAATTTGCTCATATATATGTAGCACATTCTCGACCCTATCAGGATCGTCGGAAACAACACATGGGCGAAACTGGGATTGTATGGTCCGGGATCGGGGATTGCACATGTCTCGTTTCAAAGTGAGATCGATAGATACCTAGTGTAGCTGCATGCATGTCCTCGAGGAAAAGAATCTCACCTAATGCGATATTAGCAGAGTCATACCATTCAAGATGTGTCGCTTAACGCGGACATTCTTTACAGGACATTATTTAGCTTCGGTCTCAGCCCTTTTCATAGTAGCTGCTCGGGGTGCAGTAGTAGTCCAAGGTTAGTGTACTTAGACTTTCCCAAAAATCTTAGAAGGGTTCTAGTAGCTTTAAAGTGACATCATCCGGCGCTTGGGCATTTACCGAAAATAGACAGGGATGTACTGTACAGCGGCGCCGGGGTACGGGACCCATTTTCCCTGTACATACAAGGTAGTACAGTACTCACATATAGCACTTACTCGGCAGTAGGTTGCATCGGAAAGATTTGCTTATGGGGCTTGGTAATTCTGCAATACTTAATTGTTGTTATTATTGTTCTCCAATCCTAGCTCGGCCTGGGTGTGGGACAAATCAGCATGCTTGTGCAACTCTATCCCCCAAGATAAGACTTCAAGAGCCGAGGGGCTCAAATAAGCCAACATGGATGCAACCATACACGACAAAGTGCTGGTACTAGACGCATGTTTTTTTTTGTTTTGCATCGCTCGTCCCACTCCGTTCTCCGACGGTTGTGATAGGCTGGAATACTGCAGTAGAACAGGGATTCGGATTGGAGTATATTCGACAGACAGGTGACCTGACTCTCCTGCGCAACGGTACGGTAGCGTTGGAGAAATGGCCGGGGAGGGGATTGAGAACTAGACCCGTCCTATTGCACTTACATTCTTATCAGCTCGGTTATTGATGGCGAAGGAGAAAAAAAATTTTAGTGTCCAGATTGAAAAAGCAATTGATTGCACAGGTTTCACCACACGAGTTAGCCCCTGTTTAAACATCGCATGATGGCCCATGCAGTTCCATGCAAGTTCCATGCAAGTTGACGGGGCTTATTCTCCAAGAGCACGCGAGTGACAGCCCCAGTAGTTAGACCAGCGTACTTACGGATGCGCTTCATTGAAACTTGACAGGAAGACATGCTAGACGCCATTACTCTAAGTAGATGTTCTTAAAGATTGAACAACAAATCAATTATCTCAAATTACCTACTTTATTACCTAGTATACCCTATCCCCCGTCAATTATTTGCTAGTAGGAAACACGTAACCTCCCTTGTGCCTGTATCTCATATTCCATGGATCACGATAGCATCAAACGAGAACACTTAGTCCACACGACCTATCTAGATGAGGCTCGGTTTTAGGTGACTTTAACTTGTGGAACTATTTGTTCCAGCTCTCCTCAACAAACCCCGAGCTACGAGTATTTGTTATGCTAGGACTATAATAGTTACATAGCATACCCAGCTGGTCTTCAATGTTCTTTATCAGTTGGAGGTGTTGGAGCACATAGTTTTGGCGCTCCACCACGTCCCCGTTCATCTCTTTGAAAAATAAACTTTTCAGAAGGGGTCTCTGGTTCAAGACCCCAGACAAGAAGAGCCCGGGCCGCTCTGCGCCAACTTACAGTGTGTGCTTACCTACCTCTTATACGTATACGTATCCGCCTGCAGCTACTGGGTATCCTACGACGCTACTACCTACTTATAGATTTGGCCGGAGACAGCTGTACGGCACCGCCGTAAGTACCTACACTACTTACGTGGCTACGCAAAATGCAAAGTGGGCTTAACCTCCATGCAACTCTTTTATCATCAATCCACATGCAATTCTATCTCCATCTCCATTTGCAATATTTGTATTGCGCTCCAAATTCCCACACACTAACAAGGCGCGCTATCCAGAACCCGACCCACCACGTATGACCGGCTTGAATGACCTACCAACGACTACCAAACCTTCTTCTATCCTTTCGTCTGCCCGCTCGCCTTTGCGTGCTCACCCGCCTCTACCCTTTAGCTGCTACGACTCCCGTTCCGTCACTGATGCGAGTGATACTTCCCATTATTTCTTGAGTAAGTTGAGAGACGAGAGTCCCTGTTGTTGCTCCTGAATTGCGTCGGAATGCCGGCGTCATCAAAGCGAGAGATCAAAGGTCTCGAGGCTTGGTGGAAAACTTGGTCCATCTAGAACCCCCTTTGGCTTGGCATTTGATTTGACAAGCTAATTGTCCTTCTCTCTATCCCCCCTGGTCAACGCTCTTTCAACTTCTCTCGTTGAACCTTAGATTGTATTCCTCCTTCCTACTCGTGCTCGCGTTCATATCACAAAGACGCCAGACTAATTGGACGGGCTACCTGGTCTATAAGTGCCTTGTGCCTTGTGCTGACTCATTCACTGCAGCTTCCCCCGGTTTTGAATCTCACCACAATGCTTTGGACTTGCCTCGCTAGTTTTGATGATCTGAAGAGCCAGATCTCTCACGCCTTAATCCTCTAACACAAGCTTTTTTTTGTCGTTCACATCTGCTTTACTGTACTGTTCTTCTGTGTAACGCTTTCTTTGGGGAATTGGTCGATTCTTGCTTGTGATCATGGGGAATACCCGTGAGCACCTTACGAGATGGGCCCAGGCTCTCCGCCCATCTTTCATCTCAAGACATCCGCATTTTAACTTTATCACTCTCCACTGTAAGATATATCCCAACCCGACTCCTATTTCTGGTTGAAGACTTGTTGACCATTCCATAGATTTCTGGATCATTGGGTGGACTATCATAGGCTCGATTCTGATGTATGCTACTGGTCGTGGTCAGTTGGCTTACATTGATGCTCTATCATTTGCTGCAGGTGCCAATACCCAGGCTGGGTTGAACACCATAGACCTCAACCTCCTCAACACTTTCCAGCAACTCGTCATGTACTTCTGTGCACTTCTGTCAAATCCTATCACGATCAACTCTTCTGTGGTTTTCCTTCGGTTGTATTGGTTCGAGAAACGATTCCAGCACATCGTCCAAGAAGCACGATCGCGGAGGGTTACCATGAGCAAATCCCGTTCAAAGTCTCAGGCAGACGTGGAAACCGCCGAGCGAGGCTTGAATGGCCGAAACATTAAAGTTGTGCGCGGCAGGGGACCGCCTGCGAGGATTACTAATGATGGTATGCTGCTAGACGCGTTCACGATAAACGGGGGGCCGAAGCCAGATCCACTTGCCAATACATCGGGGTCGGAAACCGGTTCAGAGCAAAGAGGTCCAGATGAAGAGCCACAATTGGCCCCTCCTCAAATCAAATTCGCAAACGAAGTGCGGAGAAGTAATGCCACAGAGGACGATGACGATTCCCCTATTCCTTTACCCGGAAGAAGGAGTAATGCCGAGCACATTGCAATCCTAGAGAAGCAACGCAAGGCCGACAAGAGTGTGTTGAGAATTCCCGGGCCTCGAGATGCGGACATGGGGGCTCTACCGGAGGAGTTTGAAGAGGTCGATGACGATCCACAAATCTCGCACAGGCGACGGGAATCAAGTGTGGAGCGGCCGCGTATGGCACAGCGGCCGTTACCTTATGGGGAACGACAGCAAACTATTACCATCGCAGAGCCTAATAGACCGAGAAAAGACGACCACAGCATACCGCAAGAATTGGCAGAGAACGTGGGAGCAGCCGCACATGTAGCTGGGGCCATCAGGTTCCGAAAACCGAGAAAAGAAGGAGAGAGATTCCACAGAAGCGACACGTCGTCTACACTACAAAACCGCATTAATCCGCTACGTCGTATCAAAACAGTTTTGACGCAAGGCAAAGACGCAGATCCCATGCCGTATCTGAGCTGGCAGCCGACGATAGGTCGAAATTCGCAATTCATCGATCTAACCGAGGAACAAAGGGAGGAGCTCGGCGGCATCGAATACCGTTCTCTTAAAACATTAGCCCTGGTCCTCACCATCTATTTTTGGGGCTACAGCATATTCGGAATCATCACTCTAGTCCCATGGATGCTGCACAACAACGATTTCTACAAGTCGATCGTGAAGGCGGATGGCATCAACCCAGTATGGTGGGGGTTTTGGACTGCCAATTCCGCATTCATGGATCTTGGGTTCACATTAACCCCTGATAGCATGAACTCTTTTAATACGGCCATATTCCCGTTACTCGTCATGTCATTCCTCATCATTCTGGGGAATACTGGATTTCCGGTAGCACTGCGTTTCATGATCTGGCTTGGTTCTCTGATTGCTCCACGTGGTTCGGGTCTTTGGGAAGAACTTCGATTTCTTCTTGACCATCCTCGACGATGTTTTACGTTGCTCTTCCCTTCAAATGCTAATTGGTGGCTCTTCTTTATTCTTGTTGTTCTTAACGCCACTGACTTGATATTGTTCCTTGTTCTCGACGTAAGTTTCCCTGTCGTCAGTCTCTTGATTTTGCTGACTCTGTACGTAGTTAGGTCGTGGGCCGATTTCTCAGTTACCCTTGCATGTACGGTTTTTGGATGGTTGGTTTCAGGCCGCGTCGACCAGAACTGCTGGATTTTCGTGCCTCAACCTCGCTGAAGTCCATCCAGCAGTACAGACTTCCTATTTGATTATGATGTATATTTCCGTCTTTCCTGTTGCCATTTCGATTCGGAAGACAAACGTATATGAGGAGAAATCTCTTGGCGTGTACGACAATGTGCACGACTTCGACGACGAGGATCAGCCTAGTATATCCTACGTGGGGACTCATTTACGGCGCCAGCTATCTTTCGATTTGTGGTATGTCTTTCTTGGGTTTTTTATTCTCACCATTACCGAAGGTTCTCGCCTCATATCCGGCGAGTTTTCCATGTTTGCCGTGCTTTTTGAACTTGTTAGTGCCTACGGCACCGTTGGGCTGAGTTTGGGATTTCCTAACACGAACGCATCACTTGTTGCGCAATTCTCTGTTCTCGGAAAGCTCGTCATCATTGCCATGATGATTCGTGGTCGCCATCGTGGCCTACCTTATGGGCTTGACCGCGCCGTTCTCTTGCCAAGCGAGAATCTCAATCGTAAGGAGGTAGAGGATGCTGAGCTCAGGCTGCAGCGACGCCTATCGGCTATGTCTGTACCCGCTGCTGATCGTCGACCATCGAGCATGCGGAGAGACCGCAGTCGCAGCATGGACCGACACAATATCATTACGGGACTCTTGCACATCGGGCCTGCGTACTCGGCGTCCAAGTCTGAAGCTAAGTCAGAGAATGCTTCTGGCTTCACTAGACCAGATACTCTAAGGAGATATACCAGGTAAGTCCTCTGGAGTCTTTTATTCATGTCTCAGAGACATAAATTGCCTTAACGAGCATATTCTGCTCTTGGAATTCTTGCAAGCACCCGAAACCCGGGTAATTCTTACCGTAAATGGACATTATTGACACCAGTGTTATATATAGTGCTACCTCGGTTAAGACCCGGGGTTCTCAGGATCAGAGCGGGGCCCGAAGAACGGAAACCGAGCCCGTTTTAACCTTATAGTGGAGGAAAAGCACCATAGGTCAGCCGAGGTCGCGGCGAAATCATCGTCCCTCGACTCGCTGCAGCGCCCGAGCGATATCACCGCCTAATTATCATGGTGAATCGCGACGATCAAAACTTGTGCCGCCTTCGCCGCCACCTGCCTTTCAGAATCCGAAATGGGGAAAGAATAGTCCCTAAAACAGCGGTCGAAACAACTGGCTGCAATGGTAGCATGGAAACACAGGACAGCCAAGCTAATACAATAATACACTGGTGCCAACAGAACAGGCGTTTGGGGACAGCAAATAGAAGATAAAATGGTCCTCATCCTTATCACTCTTGTCAGAGAGGGAGGCTCGCGCCAGGATAGAGATTGCGGATATGGCGACTCGTGTTGTGGTTCGCCCAAAGAGCAAATGTATATAAATCTTGCGTATCAGCATGGCGTTTAAAGATGTCTGTTTTCTGCTTAGGCATATTTTAGCCTCGGGGAGAGGGATTTGTCGCAATACCTATTCGCAAATGGCGTAGTCTCTGCCATTGTTATACATGAGCGATGGCGTTGGGCATAGGGGTCTTTTATTAAAATTACAACATAGCGTATTATCGGTCTTGCACAACATCGGGGAAGAGCGACGTGTTAGGAAAGTCACTGTAATTCGCAAAATCGTTTGAATGCTCTCAATGTAGTGGCAATCGTAATAGTTGTAGTAGTACATTGTCTACAGATCATTTGTGTACAATATGTACAGGTTGGAGTTTGCCTAGATAGTGGTCAAACCCACCCCGTTTATGTGTCTTTTGCATAGCCGTCTTCCCTCAATTCTAATATTTCTCTCCATGAGAGCTTCTTATGAGAATATTCTTGCTTTCCACAGGACTTTCTTCGCCCAGAAACCTTATCTTCTCTCGTCACACCACGTTGACCAACCCTTCGCAGATTAGGAGCCAAACTGGGCGAATCAACGTTATCCTCAGACAGATTCTACCTCTTGCCACCCTTCGCCGCCGCAGCCGCCGCACCCTTACCAGCCCTACCCTTGGAGCTGAAGACGTTCCTGGTGCGGCGCCAGGCGGCGACGAGGTGGTCGACGTTGCCCATGTCGTGCTTGGGCTGGCGCATGTAGGTGAGGCGGGCGCGGCGGGCGCGCTTGGGGCGGCGCCAGACGATCTCGATGCCCAGGACGTTGGGGCTGTAGATCTTGTACCACATCTCGACGCCGACCTTGGTGAGGTGGTTGCGGAGGAGGATGGCCGTGTCGACGCCGGCGCGGCGGATCGACAGACAGACGCCCGAGAAGGGCTCCCCGCGCCGCGTGGTGACCTGCAGCACGTCGCCCGGCTTGACGGCGTCCCGGTTCGCCTTGGAGAACAGCCGCGTCCGCAGACCCTTGGGGTCCAGACGTCGGATCTGCTGCGCGTGGTAGGATTCTAGGGGCGCCGGCGTCGTGGATCGGGAGGATGGCACGCGCGGGTACACGGCGAAGGTGGAGCGGATGGGTGCGTTGGGCTTTTGCGGTTTTAGAGAGTCTGTTAGATTTCGTTAGATATCGGTTCCGGTTAGGTCGAAGGAGGGCCTGGGCAATTGGATGCCGACTGGAGAATGGAGACTGGGTGAAGAAGACGTACGCATGTACGGTTTGGGAGGAGGTGGTGGTATCGGTGTCGCTGCCGGCATGGCGGGAGGTTCTGTAGAAGTCGGTGCCGTCTCGGTGGCCATTGCGCGAGCAAAAGGCATGGGACGTTGCTGTCGAGCACGCCTCAGCACGCCCTTCCAGGCGCCGAGTGGCCGCCGGGCGGATTGTGTGAGCATCGTGTGGTGGGCTGTGGTGAATCCGTCGATGGCTTGAGACGGGCTTCGACTTGCACATTCACAATTCACAAAAAGTTGTCGTCGCTGCTGCGGGAGCTACAGGGGACCCCAGCGTCCAATTAGCAATGGATTAGTGGGTTGGTTAGGTGGAGAAACGTTGTTGCGCGCTGTGCTCCAGCAAGTCCCCGGGTCTTTTTAGCACTGAACAGTATAGCCTAAGCCCGGTTGGGCTAGGCGCAATGGCTTGGCACGTTGAATTGTCGAAGCAGACCAGCGAACTTGGGAAATTTTATACCACATTACAGGCCCTATACTGCAACACACGACATATTATCAACGCCGCAAACCCATTCTGGAGCAGCAGTGCCTGCAGGAAGGAGGCCTATTTGGTTAAGAGAGAATTATGTCGAGGAAATCGGTGCTGGGCGCCGTCTGTGCCACCAATGGCGCCCTCGAGGCCACAGCGAGGAGGATAGTCGGCCAGCAGCAGTACCGGAGCTTCACATCCACACCCCAGAGAAGCGGTATGGCATGTCCTGCGCAGATGGATCAACCTCCTGCCATGGGGTCATGATGTTATATGCTTGCTGACCGGACACCAGCAAATATCACACACTTCACGCCGACCTCGTCGCCCGCCCTCGACAGCCTCCTCAATGACATCCGCACCAAGATCATCCTGCCTTCCTACCTGCCCATGTCGCAGCGGAAGAAGATCTACTCGCCTAAATGGGAGAAGAAGCTGCAGGCCGATCCCATCATCATCGAGATCGATGGCGAGGTGCTCAAGTTCCGCTACCAGGACATCATGACCGATGTCCCCAATACTCAAAAGAGCCTCGCCCAGGCCATCGGGCAATTCGCGACCCCCGCCGACTTCGCCAACCTGAAACCCCTGCTCGAGGGTGTTGCCTACGCCGGCCGCAAGCTCAGCCCCTCATTCTACGCCAAGATTCTACGTATCGTCGGGTCCAAGGGCCACGTCTACGACATCATCGACTGCGCCCGTAGCGCTAGCCGCACCGGCTACAAATTCGACACCAGCGAGAAGGTCAACGAGGTGCTCCACTGGGTGCAGATGAAGGCCCGTGACGCTGACTGGGATGAGGCTCAGACGAGGCAAGCCCTGCGCTGGGCCGAGATGGTCGTCGAGATGTTGCACGACGAGGTTCACCAGCCCAAGCGTCACAAGGGTGAATCTGCCCTGCCTGGGGAACTGCCCATGAACCGCGACCCTATGGTGTTGGCCGCGCCGCTGCACCTGGCTGCCGTGCTTGCGGCGCAGCATGAAGCTGGTGAGGAAGTCTTGGACAAGGTGCATAAGCTCGCGCGGGACGTCGTAACCGTGTGGCCTGAGGGGAAAAAGTTGAAGGAGGTGCAACCTGCAGAGCTCTACGCGGATTCTGACAAGCTGGGCTATCTGCTCGCGGCCAACAAGTTCATTGCTATTGCTGCCCCATTATTACACGGCCTCGACACAGCCATCAAAGTCGTTGATTCCGAGCTTGCTGGCCGGCTACGGACACGACGTGATACACTGGCGGCGGAGATTCAGGAGGCGCGCCAGACTCTGACCTCGACAGAGCTGAGGGGAGAGATTGTGTACAAGAAGTTTTACGATGCATAGACAGGACGACTGTACGGAGCGGGAACTCAACTGTTGTAATATCACACGCCCTAAATACACCCCATTTGCCGTACATGTAGATAAATGTATAACAATGCGATATATACAAAGGATTAGTCCCAAAACTAGTACAGGCAGGGCATCTAACCGGTGATGTCTATAGCATGTGAATTCGCGTCTGCTCGAACTTGATGTGTTGGTCCTGATGCAGTCACAGGGGATGTAATACAATAATTCTTCTCTTCTTGACCCCTTCAAGGCCGCATCTACGCCAAGACGATGTACTTCTCCAGATGCTTCGGGATGGCGCCCAGCAAGTTCTTGCTCTCGAGCCACTTCCTCGAGAACAAACGATCCGCATACCGGTACGCGCCATCGCAGAGCATCGTGACGACGGTGTGTCCCGGGCCCATGAGCTCGGCGACCTCCTTCGCGGCAACGACGTTGAGGGCGCTGCTGGCGCCCAGGTAGACGCCCTCCTCGTCGAGGCAGCGGTAGACCATCTCGATGCTCTTCTCGTCCGAGATGTGCAGACTGCCGTCCAGCAGCCCGACGTCGGGCGCCAGGTTGTCCGTGATGCGGCCCTGCCCTATCCCCTCGGTGATGCTGCCGCCGGCGCGCTCGGCCAGCTTCCCGCCCGACTGGATGTACGAGTGCAGGACGGACCCGGGGGGGTCCGCGAGGTAGCTCTTGACGCGCCCGCCCGACACCTCCTTCAGGTACCGCGTGATTCCCGCCAGGGTGCCGGCGGTGCCCGTGGCGCACGTGAAGGCGTCGACCTTCCCCTCGGTCTGCGCCCAGATCTCCGGGCCCGTCGTCTCGATGTGCGCGCGGCGGTTCGCCGTGTTGTCGAACTGGTTGGTCCAGACGGCGTTCTCGAGCCTCTCGGCGTGCCGGCGCGCCTGGTGGTTGTAGTTCTCCGGGTTGTCGAAGGCCACGGCCGGCACGGGGTATACCTCTGCCCCCAGCAGACGCAACAGGTCGATCTTGCCCTGCGACTGCGTGTTCGGCATGTAGATGGCCAGCTTGTACCCCCTCGACCGGCAGACGTGCGCCAGCCCGATCCCCGTGTTGCCCGCCGTCCCCTCCACCACCGTGCCCCCCGGCTTCAGCAGCCCGCGCTCCTCGGCGTCCTTCACCACGTACAGCGCCGCTCGGTCCTTCACGGACCCGCCCGGGTTCATGAATTCCGCCTTGCCCAGAACGTCGCACCCCGTCTCCTCGGAGAGCTTGTTTAGCCGGATCAGAGGCGTGTTGCCGATGGCTGGGATTGCGATTAGTGAAATGAATCTCGGTTCGGAAATTACATAGTTTATTCTCCTTTAAGAGGGTAAAAAGTCATCGGAAGTTGGTTGTTTATGACGGTCCTAATGAACTCTCACGAGGAGCTCTGATCTCAATAAAGCCCCCCAGGCAGAAAGAACTATGACAATTTCATGCATGCATTTGAGAGATATGGCTCAACATACCTCCGGTAAGCCCCTTCGCGACACCCTGCGCCTTGGAGACGGCGAGCGTGTGAGCGCTGGGCTCAAGAGCAGCCACAGGCGCAACGGCTCTTCGCGCGGCCGTCGTCGCGAACCGACGGACGCTATGGCGGAACATGGTTTCTGGGTATAAAGCAAAAATATGTTAAAGATATGGCGGTGAATTGCGTGGCTCTTAGCAGCGTTCTCAAGATATCATAAATATATGAGAGTTCATAGCTTATTAAGAGGTAGTTATAACTAACTAGAGGATTGCTTGGCCTAGACATTTCTTGTGGGGGCGATTCGAGTTCCCGGACCCGCCACCACCTTCTTTCTCTTCCGAGCCGCCGGCTTCAAGATCACGCCATTGCCGGGAGCCACGATCAGAGAGAACAAGGTTGCTAGAAACTTTGACTAAGGTTAAATACACTACTTTTCCTTCTATGGCTAGTTTCTTTCATAGCCGGAATGCTCAACAAAGTATGCATGGCCATCTGCCAAGTCTCTTCTCAAATTTCTCTAACTCTCTATACTACTTACTGCGTCGCCAGCCATTCCTCATGCCTCTTCTTCTGCTTTTCCCACTCTTTGACTAGTTTCTTGCGCTTGTTTTTGGATACCGCATTCCCCTCAGCATCTAGAGTTGGGATGCCGCTTTCATCCCACTCCAAGTACTCCACCGAGTTCTTAAACATCACCAGGGGGTCAACCTTTGCGAGCTCGCGCAGCTCCTTCTCCCTCTCAGCCTCCCTGGCCTCCCGTTCTAGCTTGGCCTTCGCCTTCGCAGCGCCAGCTGATTCCTGTTCTGTACGCGCCTCTATGAGCAACTTGTCGAGGGGTCGTACTAGAGCAGGTTGGGAGTTATTGCGGTCCTCGAGATAAATGCCGAGGTTCCAGAGGTGTACATCGCGGAGTTGGTCGCATAAAGCGAGCAGGTCTTTCGCCGGCGCTTGCTGGGCCGCGAGATCTTTGACGTCGATGCGGAAGTGCTGTAGTACCTGGTCGTATGATTTGGAGGACTCATCCTCCGCCGTTGATACCACGACTGTAATTTCATCAGCAAGCTTCGCTATAGCTGCGTGATCAACCGGGCCGGAACAAGCCAAGGTTCGAATCTTGTCGCGCAACTCAGATACAGCATAGACGTAGGGTTTTGCTATCGAGGGAATCTCGAGGCCAGACCAACCTATGCGGTCCGGGTTGCTGAGATCTCCCTCGGGATCCAAACCAAATATAGTGACAATGCGTGTTATCCATCGCGCGAGCAAGACGACTGTCTGGTCTGAAAGCGCTTCTGCCGAGTTAGACTCGGTAACAAGATTAGAAAGGATTCTCATGACAACTGAGGTGTTAAAAGAATCGCAAAGAGCTGAATCGACATCGGCTTTTGCCTTGTCGAGAGCGCTTAATAACTGCTTGTCTGCGATACCAAGCTCTTGCTTTGTTGTAGTCTCCGGACTGGAATATCTCCATAAGTCCAAGCTCTTTAAAAAAAAGTTATTAAGCTTGCCTTCCCAGCTGACGACAGCTTCCATCAACTCGTCTGTTACCTCGATGCCGTCCTGCCAAGGCATAAGAAGGAAGCAAATTCGGAGAGATCGTGCAGTCCATTCCTTTTCAGAGAGAACGGCCCTGATGGTAGTGAAGTTCTTGAGGCTCTTGCTCATCTTCAAGCCTCGAATCCTACCATCTGTTAGCGCCTATGTACTATATAGTCAACAAGTAAAGGCCTTTACCTTAATTGCCCCATGTGAATGAAGTAGTTTATCCATTGTACTGGACAGCCCGGCGTGGACCAGTAGGCTTCTGACTGTGCCAGTTCGTTATCATGGTGAGGGAAACGAAGATCGACGCCTCCTGAATGAATATCTATCACCTTGCCGATCACTTCGGAAGCCATTGCAGAACATTCAATATGCCATCCTGGCCGCCCACGACCCCACGGACTTGGCCAGGCTGGCTCGCCTGGCTTGCTGGCTTTCCACAGCGCGAAATGATTCTCGCTCCGCTTCATCGACTTTCCTTTAGACAGCGAACCTTCACCGTCAGCCTGGAGAGCACGATCGTTTTTGTTCCACGGTTCCAGCCGAGAGTAGCTATGTCCAGCCTTCTCAAACGAGTCGATATCGAAATATACGGAGCCGTCAGGGGTAGCGTAACCGAAGCCATTCGCCACAATCTGCTCTACAAAGCGGACAATCGGAGTAACATACTCGGTCACACGAGTTAGCTGGTTGGGAGGCAGGACATTCAGCGCAGCCATGTCCTCGAAGAAACGGCGTTCAAATTTTTGGGATAGCTCCAGGTATATCTTATGGTTATTGGAGTCGATCTCCGCCCCATGCAAGGCATCGAAGTATGGGAGCAAAATATCGTTCGTCTTCGCAAAAAATTTAGACAGGTTCCCCGGGGCTTGTAGGGCCTCGACAGCCGACCGTGCCGTTGCAATGTGCACTCTCAACAGCAACTCGGCAACAGTGGGGGCTTGGCCCTGATCTGCTGTCGTAGTGTCGGAGAGAGGTGGAGGTTGGGCAATCTCTTTATATACTTTGTCCACTGCCTCAGAAAACGTATCTGGGTTCGTATCTGAGGGGAGAGACGGAAGGTTCTTGCCTATGTACTGCCGGAATGCTGCTTTGGCCTCCGCCAAAACTGAGTCGCTCACCGAGCCGTCCTGAGTGGCATGCTCTTGCTTGAAGCGCGCAAGGAGATATTGTTGGCGGGCTTGCAGGATGATCTTGTCGTCAATGTCAGTCGTATTCATCACGAATCTAACACTAAAGCCGAAATAGTCTTGCATAATGCGCCGGATGATGTCGGTCGAAACGTAGTTCTTAGCATGACCCAGATGGGCATCTTCGTACACCGTCGGGCCACAGGCATACCACGTCACCGCCTTCCCAGTGGGATCGGCTGGGACAAAATCATCTTTGCCCCTCGTCAGGCTATTGTATATTCTCAGTCGAGGCACCTGGGCATTAGGTCGGGCTTGCGGGGGAATCCATGGCGGCTGTTTTCGACCGTCGGAAGCCATGCTACGCGCGCCTTAGCTATGCAAGGTCAGGATCGTCAGCTTCACAGAATATCCATCTAACGAAGAAAGAAATAAAAAGGACCGTACTCTTGGTAGCAGGAAAGAAATAGCTCGGCTTAGCAGTGTTATACGAATGTTACTGGTCCGATCCTGTTTAACTGTTGGTTCTAGCAAACTGAGGCACGAATAACACACCTTAGCCAAGTGGTCATGGCGCCCTTAATTCTGACACAAGGCTGTATCAGTCTCGCAAGGCTGTACCAGTCCGTACTATTACGGAGCCCAGGGAGTAAAAGGCGTTGCTTGGGTTGAGGGAGAACATCTGTCACGGTTTTAATTTTAATAACAATCAAAACATTATTTAATCAATTGTATAAGCTATATAACTCACTGTAACAGTGAGACGAGGTAGCTTGAACGTATAATCAAAACCTACATACAAAAAGCTTTACTTAACAAGGACAGTTTTAACAAGGGAAGTGCTAGAGGTCCACCTGGGCTTGGAACTGTGCCATACTGGTCTGTCTTCCTCCCTTGTTTATTTCCCATCAGCTATTTGTATCATCGTCCATTTTCGTGAACGGGGAGCTGAATATGCAGGTCGCCGCTTTATAAATAAAAGGTAACATGAATAACATGATACAACCCAATCGGATATATGCATTCCCAATACCTTGGGTTAGCCCTTGTGACACCTGTCTCACCATGTAACAGAACTTTCTACTTGTATTGTTTGTTTTGTGATTCACACAATAAAAAAATTTTTCGCCATCACTCCAACAACAATGTAAGTCTACAACGCATCGATAAACCACTGTTTGCATTCCGAGTTGTTGTTGACTCTTACAAGGACCGTTTTCTCTCGAGTCTTCGAACCGACTCGTTTCAAGACTTCCTTGACAAAGACAAAGGCCTGGCTGAATAGCATGAGCAGTCTGCATCAACAGCGTGGGGTCACTCCCGGCTCATCCCACGACACCCCAGCCTCTACAGACCCAGCAGAGGATATGTCCCCCGATGTGGAAGCAAGGCAACTCGTGTCAAGTCTTTTTAATTATGTCCTTTCTGTCATTCCTTACGACAAATTATCGTCGTCCAAAAACAGGCTGGAATGGCGAGACGGCATGTCTTTTGAAGCCGATCTTGGAAACGTCATCCGTTTTGACGCCCAAGACGACGGCGGCTTGCGCTTGCGCACATGGATGGAAACTGTCAACGGAGTTCCAATCTACGACCAACGCACCCGGAACAGTGGCTGTTTTCGGGTCCTTTTCGAGTGCAAGAAGGGATTTCAGAAATTCGAAGACGGGCGCCCAATTTCTTCAGACATCTTACTTGGGCAAATCACACGCGTCTCTCTAGCTGCGCGCTGTGAACGTCGACTTTCCCAAGACACCGACCCATAGTAAGTCAGCGGTCCATTGTATCTATAACATCAAATTCCAGAAGAGTTCCACTTAAATAACGCGCTTCTATTTTTATAGTGTCTTCGTTATCGCAGCTGCACGTCAATTCGTCTCCTTTCACGAATTCCACATTACTGAGAAGTACTTGGCCGATATCATAACAGACAAGCCTGAAGAAACCATGTCTGTCCGCGGTACCCCATGGCTGGACATGACGGATTGTGAAGACCGGAAAGCGATCTTGACGAATATGTTCGGGTTGGTGAAACACGTAATTGGATAACTATAGCAGTGAAAGATGGGTGGGAACTTGATAGATGATCCAAGTAGTTAACCCGGGACTGGAGGTTACGGTTCCCAAGCTTGGCATCCTGTACGGAGTACTCCGTATGCCACATCAATTTGAGGTCAGACTCCACTTTACCATCCTGCGTCTGCGCATTATCTTGTTGAGCTGCTACGGCTCCCACTAGCCATCTAACCGTATACGTTCAGTCTTGCATGTACCACCATCACCATACCCAAACAGATCTCATCTTCCCCAGCAATATGCCAAGGCCGTATGGATCTTCCCCATAGCCTAAGAGGCGGAGAATTCCCAGCGTAGTGAGCAAAGATCCGATGGGTATAAACCAGGGTCAATGGTTGAGGAGACCCTTTTGGCCAGGCTAAAGAAGTTGTTTGTAGATTGTCTCCATTGGAGATTTCGGGGCTTTTCACGTAATAGACCGAATTCATGACATCACACGCTCCAATATCCCGGCACATCAAGTCCCAGTGTGAAGCCGAGATGCTAGAACGATACCGTATATATATATATATATATACACGTGAGGGCCGGGATTCCTCATATTAGACTTGGCTGATGGTTCATCGGCAAGGGCACAGCACAGCTGAGAAACCACGATGCGTTTAGCCGCCATCAGCATTCTGTCGGCTATTGCCTGTGCGCAGAGCATCTACAACCTCAGTAATGTACGTTGGATCGTCACTAATGGCGTGAACGTCACGGTACCCGGCAACCTACCCTCGCAGGCGCACCTTGATCTATACGCCGCAGGTATCATCGATGACCCTCTCTACGGCTTCAACGATGTAAACCAACTGTGGGTACAACGGTCAAACTGGACGTGGACATCAGAGCCGATCACTGGCCCGGATAGGAAACATGATTCTCAGACGTATCTCGTATTCGAAGGTCTCGACACTTTCGTCGAGATCACGTTGTGCAACAAGACAATAGCCAATGTGGCCAATCAGTTCAGACAGTTTACTTTCGACGTCACCGAAACCTTACGACAGTGTACCACAGACCCTACCTTGAGCCTGAATTTCGGGTCGGCATCACGAATTGTTCTTGATATCTCGAAAAGCGGTCCTGGTGAGAAACGCAATTGAACCCCCCGCTGCTTTGCCCCCTCTCTGCTAATATGCACCGCCAAATCCACAGAATACATCAATTCCGCCAACGGTGTGAAAGGGAACGAATTTGAGGGTAAAATCTACATGCGGAAGGAACAAAATGATTTTGGATGGGATTGGAGTCCCTCCCTTGCCCCAGCCGGGCCGTGGCGCCCTGCGTACTTTGTGCAGAAAAAGAACAACGACCCAGTTCATATTCATAACACTTTGATCGATATCTATCGCCAAGGTCAAATGAACAACCTGTCTCCGGATCAGCACAAGCCTTGGGTATTCAACGCAAGCTTGGATTATCTAGGGACATTACCACGGGACGCCAACATGAAGCTGAGACTCCAGGATACTGCTGGGAAAGTGGTAAAGGAAGTTGCCCTCGATGGTGTTACGAGGAACGATATGACTATTACTGGTAGCACAATCATCCACGAGCCAGTAGAGCTCTGGTGGCCCAACGGGTACGGCGCACAGAACCTTTATAATGCAACGGTGATTCTTGAAAGCTCACATTGGCACGAGGCGGCCACTGTGACGAAGCGCATCGGATTCCGCACGATAGTAATGAACCTAAACCCCATCACGGACGAGCAACTTGCTGCAGGAGTGGCAAACGGAAGCAACTGGCATTTTGAGGTTAACGGGCATGAGATTTACATAAAGGGGTCTAATTTCGTACCACCTGATGTATTCTGGCCTAGAGTCAATGCCACAAAGATCCGCGAATTGTTCGAGCTCGTTGTCGATGCCAAGCAAAACATGCTGCGTGTATGGGCTTCCGGCACTTATCTCTCCGATGAGATTTATGACCTGGCCGACGAGATGGGTATCATGCTCTGGTCTGAGTTCCAATTCACCGATGCAGAGTATCCCGTCGTGCCCGACTTCCTCGAAAACTACGAGGCCGAAGCTTACTATAATGTACGCCGATTGAACCATCATGCAAGCCTTGCTCTCTGGTCCGGGGGCAACGAGTTAGAGGCCATCATCATCACATATTACCTCTACCCCGGACCTATATTGTCTGGATACGAAGAAGTTTTCACTGAGCTGCTGATTAAATGCGTGTACGCGAATACGCGCTCAATAAGCTACATTCCCTCCTCGACGTACAACGGATACATTTCTCTTGATTTTGATTCCGTGCAGCCCCAAACACCACGCTACCTGAATCGATCCAGCCCGGACGATATCTACAGCAATAGCGACATTTACAACTATAACGCCACACAGGCCTTCAATTTCAGCCAGATGCCTGTAGCTCGTTTCGCGACCGAGTTTGGGTTCATCTCCATGCCCTCGGTCGAGTCTTGGTATGAGGCAGTTCCGAAGGACGAACTTTCCCTTGATTCAGCTGGGGTCGTGCACCATAATCGACACACACCCTTCGGCGTTTCTGGAGATGCAGAACAATTGTCAAGGGAAGGTATTGCGGATATGACAAAGGCAGTCAAATTATGGTACCCTGCTCCTGCCCTTAGCGATCCCATCGCCAATTTCTCAGCCTGGAATTGGGCGACACAAGTGTTTCATGCTGACAAGTACGCCAATGAGATCGCATACTACCGACGTGGCTCTGCTCTGCGGGAGAGGCAGCTCGGAGCCCTCTATTGGCAACTCAATGACCTCTGGGTAGCGCCCTCATGGTCCGCCATCGAGGCCAATGGCCGCCCTAAGGCCATGTACCACGCCACCAAGGACGTGTTCAGCCCTGTGATTGTCTGGCCGTTCTACAACCAAGATACGGACACATTGGACGTGTGGGCTATATCAGATAAATGGCATGCAGTTTCAGCAGAGCTCGATTTGCGCTGGTTGAACTGGGAAGGCGACGAGCTGAAAGGTCCAACTCCTAGCAAGTTCAACGGAGCAGCAGGTCTGAAAAACTATACCTTCGATATAGGCGCAATCAACGCCACACATGTTACCAGCTATGCCAACGTGAAGACTGGCTTTGGTAGCGAAGCCCCTGAGCAAAGCGGCCTGCTATCCCTCTCCATAACCACCAATCAAGGCGATAAGCATACGAGCTGGTTCCATCTTGTTCCACTTGCCAACGCCACCCTACGTGATCCTGGATTGAAGGTTGAAGTGAAGGAAAACAGTGGACACGACACCGTATCATTTCTTGTCACGGCAGTCGACGCTGTGGCAGCCTGGGTTTGGCTTGGTCATCCATCCTCGGTGAGGGGTTACTTCGATCAGAACGCCTTCTGGCTAGCTAAGGGTGAGAGTAAAGTGGTAACCTTCAAGGTATGGAACGACTTCACGGGCGACGGGTCATGGACCCGAGAGGTAACTGTTCGGTCCATGTGGAATCTTACGGTGCGTGTGTAAGAAGGAATGTTGGTAGCCATTTTCATTGTGCAATGAGTTAGTTCGCGCCACGATGAGTCAGGAAACGCCCTAAAACATAAACAACATAATTAAAACCATTAAACAGTTAACTAACCGTTACCTGAAGCTTGTGTAAAAGGTTTTTACCCAGCGTTAGCAAGGTACAATAATGCTAGCTCCAGTAAAGCTACTTGTAACACAATATATAGCTAGAGGTCCAAGAAGTCTAGGGCCGTACTGGTTCGGGGTTGTACCAGTACGTGGTCCTAAGCTACATCTAATAGTTCAGGCAAAAGACCTCCAAATAAGCCATCTTCCGTCTGCGGAAGTTATCATTCTCTCGCTATGAAATTAGGGCTAGATATCCCGAGAGTAGATGGGTATATATCGTGTCACAAAGCTAGGAATCGATCCTCACATACGGCGTAGGGAATAACCCCTTAGCGCCCATATAAGACCCAAAACACCAGTCCCCATTAACGTCTTCAATCTCACGTACTTCGGCGCCCCGCGGAAACATCAACTCGTCGTTCGCGTCCGGCGCTGGGTACCATGACCATGCAGCGCCTCCTCTTAGGCCAGCGCCGCCGTCTGGAGGGAAATCATGTTGTTGCTGCTGCTCGGGCGGACTAGCAGCTACGTCAACAGTCGCAAGGCGCTGTATCTTTGAGCCTCCGGCGTACCAGCACCATCTCTGTAGAGCCTGATCATTCTCGTAGGCCTCAACGGACAGTCCGTTTCCACCGACAATGTCATGTAGGACCACGCGTTTTTGACCACCTTTATTATCAACGAAGCCGACAATGCTCATACGATGGCCATTCAAACATCGTCGCCAACCGGTGGGCCCATTATCGGCAGAAAGACGACCATCCTGCACTAGACCATCGTAACAATCGAAGCAAACGTCATAGTCTCCGGGTTGTGTCTCTGGAACAATCGTACTGATACACGCGCCACAGTGATATCGGCGGTCACAAGGCGGTATAGAGCGTCGACATACATCACACGTCGTCATAAACGTCAGCGGTCTAAAATTGCCAATGTTCGTGGCATTCGGGCCCGTAAAGAGCGTGGCCGAGCGTGGCCGACGATGCTTTAGCGCTTGTCTGGGTCCGGGGCTCGCAGGTGGAGTAGTACCGGAGCTGGGCAAAACAGGAGAAGGGAGAGGCGAAGGTGAGGAAGGCGGTGACACATACGTCAAGGGAAGTAAAGGGTGCGTGCACGCATATCCCTGGTTTACACAGAGATTACAAAAGCCCCAGTCCCCTTCATTACACGCATCACATTGCCAATAGCACTCGTTGGCCCAGACACTGCAGCGCGCGCAGAACATGCCGCTTTCGAGGCGGTTCGCAGGGTCCTCCGTCGTGAGTGTCTTGCGGCCTTCAGCGCCACCTGGTGTGGAGTGAGGTGGAAGGTAACGGTTTGCGGTGAGCATATGCGGTGGATCAAGCGGGTAGTCGACAGTAGCACGCTGCCGCTCCCATTTCTTGAACGCCGCATACCCAAACCCGTACCAATGCCGGCATCCTTTTCCTTCCCTATAACATTTCAGGCAGATATTCCACTCACCACCAGAGCATTGTGCGCAATTATAGTGTAATTCATATTCGATATGAGGCCGTTGGCAACGTGAACATGTGATTGATGGTTCCTGATAGAATTGTGAACGTGCCCGTTGCTGATGTGTTCGATGGGTGGGCGAAGGTATCAGTCCGAGGCTAGGAAGCGGGCTTTGAGGTACGATTAGGCTGGAGGGCCTACGTCGTCGCTTGGTGCGCCCGCCTCCGGAGTCATCGGTAGGTGAAAATAGAGGTTGGGGAACAGGGTTTTGAGACGCCTGCGCTGCGGCTGAAGCCCGTCCGCTGAAAGATAGATCTCTCATATCATTACTAGGCTGTTCAACTGTAGATGGGGTCCTCGAAGGGTTGTCTACCGGCATGCTGGAACTTCGTGCGTCTGCGATGGAGGGCCGGCGACTAGAAGGGTCAGAGCTCTGGGAGTGTAGTGTCAGATCCGTCTGAGACCGTGCCGCCGGCGGGCGTACATCGGCCGTGCTCGGTCGGATGGGGTCGGTTGCACTCCTGGCGCCAGTCGACGTCCTCCTTCTTCGCTGCCTTTCGTAGTCGCTGTCAAGATCCAAGCGTGTAGATGTAATAGGTGGGCGACTACGGCCATCGACTTGACTTCCTACGCTCGAATCTCTTGTTGAGTATGCAGAACTTGACCTCTGCCTACTAGTCGGGCGTAGGGTGTCCGTACCACGGGGTCGTGGCGTGGGCAGTGCGGTCTGTGATCGACTCGATGGGGTAGCGGTATTGCTTCTTCTCGCGGCTTCCATCTGCGACCGCTCCCTCTGGCGCCTTCGGTACGCCTCGGTGATCTTACGACTCAGCTCGTCGTTCTGGCTCAGATCGAGGTTATCAAGGTCCAAACCGTCAAGCAAACCCTCTTCCTGTATCTGGCGGGCGAATTCGTCAATTTCACGTTCCAGATCTCTCGAATCTACATTTGAGGAGCTGATCAGCGATCTTATAGACGACTGATGCTCGACATGCCTTGCTCTTGTAGACGAGGATTCACGGGTAGGCTGTCGAGATTCAGCCCGATGCCGTGACTCGCTGCGTCGCCGCCGCTCGTCGGAAGACAATGATTCGGGGTGCAGCATTCCAGTCGAACCAGTCCGATGCCTACGCTCGCCTTCCCGCCGCGATCGGTGTCGCGTGTCTCGGCTGGCATCCCGCTCTAATCTGCTTCTGCCGTCTCCCTCGGAGTGACTATGCTGACGACGTCTTCGCGATGAGGTTTCCACACCAGCGTCGCGCAGGCTCATCTCGCGTGCCTGCTCTATCATCTGCCGTTCCAGCTGGTCTGCCCGGCGCTCCTCGGCAGACCTCTCAGGTAGGCGAACCTGGGGAAGGACATTGTCGCCAGGCTTGTACTTCTGACGCAGTTCTTCTTGTTCCGCCTCGGACTTGACTTTGTCAGGGTTCGAGGCCAGAAATATATCGAGAAGGCTTGTGACGGTGGCATTGCGGCGCGTGTCGCGGACGGGGGCGCGACATGATGGGCAGGTAAAGATGGTAGCGCCAGAAGGAGGAGGGGTCGGCGAGGTTTCGGCGGATATCTTCTGCCACTCGAACCAGTCTCTCAAACAAGAACCGCAGAAAGTGTGTAGGCAGTCGAGGAGTGTCAACGGTTGGAATAGAAGCTCGGTACAGATCTGGACAAGTAGTTGCACATTGCATCCAGTTAGCCATGTTCCTTAGGTATCTACACGCAAAGGCGGAAGGGTATACCACCACCCCCCACCATATCGCATATCGGAGAGATGAACGCCCGAACAACAAGACGGGAACCCTAAAGAAACCTAAAGTAAATAGGTACTTACCGAGCAATTCAGCTCCTTCTCTAAATCGACCCCCGATCTTGTGGTAGCCATAGTTGCTTCTTTGAAGAAAAGCCACCAGGATCCGGAGTGGCCTCACAAGATCATATATATATATATACACTTATGTTCCAATGTCTTTTTGCAAGGTCAAGTGGTCAGCTTTGGTGGTTGGCGGCAATGGGTGCGTGGAGTACCTGGTCTACGTACAATGGTACAGTGGTACAACGGTACCTACGGCAGTACGGCAAACACCAACTGCAGTGATACTATTAGGTATCCAGTATCCAGTATCGTCACATGCGCATGTGCTACATATGTAGGTATAGTATGTACACCTGATAGAAACAGCCAATTACAAAAATGGCATCTGAGACAACAACAAAAAACAACACGCCCAACAACCTAACATGATGTATAAGTTGTCGTCGGCTAATCTTCCCAGGCACTTTAGGTGGAGCCATCGTTACTCGAGCTTTCGTATTCCGGAAGCCAAAGCACGATGCCAATATGATAATGACGCCTGTACAACAGCCGTACTACGCCGGAAGATGAACGCTGGGTACTTTTTGAGGTGACATAATTGATTGGTGTCAGAAACGATTTGATTGATCCAATTTCTTCCAAATTCAACGTTACCCAATGACACTAAGCTTGCCGTCATCTCCCCCCAATCCACAAGACTTCCGGTGGCTAACATGTTCGACAGTAGGCAGCAACTGCAACACTTACATCAATGGAGCTGTTCTGGCCGCTGCAATTCCATCATTTGAGGCCTATTCTAGACGAACTTTTCCTGGATAGGTTGTTACTTGTCTGCCTCAGGGCATAGGAATGCGATACAACCGGATAGCCATTCTGCCACTCTAACAACGTCGTTAAATCTTGGGAGGTGCCATGGTGGTCTGCAAAGTTCTTAAACTTATAAATAGATGCGTTTTAGATTCTGCGAAATTCCGTCCACGCTTAGGGACTAGGAAACTCCATTTCAATAATCATAACTTAAGCTTAAGCGCAAGGGGACCATCAGCTTCACGTTGAAGTGCTACGTTGCAGCCGTTGAAGGTTTATATCATTATAAGTCAAAATAACATCAATAAAGAACCAGCAACAGCTGATATACCAACTTCTTAGTTCATGGTTCAACTGCTGATCCGCAAATGGGAAATGCCAATATTACATCGCTGGGGTTTCGTGAGTGGTCAAAACAGTAAAGTATATTGACAATTCGTCCCATGTCTTCAAGCGCTACAAGTTCAATGTGAGTATAAACGGGGGGTTATCTCACATGATCAGCAAGGCTGTTTGATCAAGAAGGCCAGTCTTCATGCGACGATACCATCTAAGCGAGCCTATTCAGCTTGGCAGTTCACTTCCAAAAGACAATGACAGCCCGAGATGAATACTGTTTTAGAACGTATCGCTATCGTTTTGAACACTATGATGATGTTTTGGTTTTATGGAAAAGAGCAGATTTAGAGTACAACTTGGATGGCAAGCGTGGATGACAGCCCAGATTCGGAACCGACTGCCATAACTGCCGATCGATGAGGTTACATGGTCACCAGTGAAGCCGGTTCTTACAAAGTCACTGCCTGGTGCTTTTCGTAAGCTACGCTCTTCTCTGGGATCGAGGAATGAATGTGTCTTAACGCATCATTCCCCATACCTCAAAGTATTATCATGTCTATATAAGAATTATCTTCTTTGTATAACCATATTCATGTTTCTCTAAGCCCTCTTAGCTGTCTTGGCTTATGCTGATTTGCGGCCGAGCTCCGAACAAATTTTACTACATTCATATTGATATGGTCTGACTATTTATATTGCGCTATTCGGTCATTACTGATGTGTCCACTCCGATTTCTTCTTCTCAGCGAATGCCTTCATGCCAATCTTCTGGTCCTGACTACCGAAGATACCGTGGAACACCCTCCTCTCGTACTCGACGCCGTCCCGCAGGCCTATATCCTGACTCTTATTCACGACCTCCTTAGCACCGATGATAGCAACCTTGGAGTAACCGGCAATGGTCTCGGCCGTCTTGGTCACGCCCTCCATGAGCGCCTCGTAGCTGGGGAAGGCCTTCGCGGCGAGCCCCCACTTCTCGGCGTCGGCGCCCGAGAACGACTTGCCGGTGAGGATGAGCTCCATGGCCTTGGACTTGCCGATGGCGCGCGTCAGGCGCTGGCTGCCGCCGGCGCCGGGGATGGTGCCGAGCTTGATCTCGGGCTGCCCGAAGTTGGCCTTCTCGGTGCAGTACAGGATGTCGCACATCATGGCGAGCTCGCAGCCGCCGCCGAGCGCGTGGCCCGACACGGCGGCCAGGATGGGCTTCTTGACCTGCGTCGTCAGGTCCGACCACGACTCGATGAAGCTCTTCGTGTACGCCTCGGAGAAGGTCAGCGGCGCCATCTCCTTGATATCGGCGCCCGCGGCGAAGGCCTTCTCCGACCCCGTCACGATGATGACTGACACGTCATCGGCTGAGTTGAACTGGCGCAGAGCCTCGTTCAGTTCGTTGATTAGGGGTGTGCAGAGCGCATTGAGTGCCTTGGGGCGGTTTAATTGTACTGGTGGTTACATGTGAGTTGAGATTGTATTCTCATTTCCCCCTCATCAACGGTCTTACCTTGGCCGACGCCAGGTTTAGGCTTTGATGTCAAAAGATATTCGTAGGATCTAGCCGGTGTAGAGGAAAATTGTCGTACGACTCTTGGAAGTGTAGATGTAGGTAGGATGCGGTAGCCCAGTGGCATCATCTTCATAGCTCTAAGCGAATTCATGATGAAGATAGGTGCTGGTGTAATTGTCACGTCAAAATGGTACAGGGGGAAATGTTGATATGTTGTATCGCGAGAATATGCTACCGTAGACTTCACTTATTAATTGGAAGTTTGGAGAATGATATTTACAACAACTCTTAGGTAATTGTTTAGTTAGCTACCTCTTAGATATGGTTGTTGCTTAGGAAGCGCCCTTTGATGTAATGATGAGAGTGCCGAAGCTGGCCGAGGTTGACAACAACCTACATTCCCCTGGCCCATTTTGCAGGTCTTGGCATCGATGTGAGGTCAACGGCCAAAAAGACGAAGGGCCCGATACCTCCTTAATACGCTTTGATTCATACTGTCATGCATAAAGAGAATTGCGTGGCAAGTGGACATCTGGAACGGCGTGTGTCAACTCAATTGTAATTAATGTAGGTACAACTTGCTCATAAAACAGTGCCGGGGTGGCTTAGCTGGCTTAGCTGCTTCTTGAGAACGTGGCTAATAACGAACAGTGGATCTTTGTAGCGGGCCATTTGGCATTCATCCTTGCTTGGCCAGATCATCCTTGTCGAAAGGAGTGCCTGCATCGCAATCTGTGGAAGTCGCTGCACGCTATCTATCTTCTTTCTGACAACTTCTATTCTCTATTCTTTTGCCCACGGCATATCGACATTCCGACCGACACGCTCATTCACCACATTCGCATTACCCACGACATTTTAATTATTTGAACCACCGTTGTCACCGTATTTAGATATTTCCCGACTCCTGCAGACAAAGCCGCTCTTACGTCGCCCCTCCTTTTTAATCAATTTGCGATGGAGGGTATCGAGGCCGACCAGACGCCCTTTGCGGCTGTCACAGCACAGACGTCTAAGATTCAGAGGGTCGGTACACCTGAGACAATCCCCAACTGAAGAGACGATAGGCAGAATATTGATACTGTTGCAGCAATACCAAACTCTCCTCGACCGATCAACGCCATATGTCCTCTACCGGTGGATTGGTACAGGCCTAGCCTTGTCCATCTTTTTCATTCGAGTATTTGTCGCGCAAGGCTGGTATATTGGTACGACTCATCTTGGCATTATTGCATCACGACGACGCAGGATTGCTAACACCAGAATGCACAGTCGCCTATGCGCTCGGCATCTACCTGCTTAACCTGTTCCTCGCCTTCCTGCAGCCCAAGTTTGATCCCTCGAACGACATGCTCGACAATGAGATGGAGGACGGGTCCGCCGGCAGCCTCCCGACCAAACGGGACGAGGAGTTCCGGCCATTCATCCGCCGGCTGCCCGAGTTCAAGTTCTGGTACGAGGCCACTCGCGCCATCACCATTTCTTTCGCCTGCAGCTGGTTCGAAATCTTCGATGTGCCCGTCTTCTGGCCCGTCTTGGTTATGTACTGGTTCATCCTCTTCATCTTGACTAGTACGCTACCCTGTCCGATTTGTCACAATACGTGCACTTATGCTGACATCAATTCACAGTGCGCAAGCAAATTCAGCACATGATCAAGTACCGATACGTGCCCTTCTCTTTTGGCAAGGCCAAATATGGCAAGAGCAGCACTTCATGAGAGCATAACTGACGGGTATACTTGAGGCTTTGGGGACTAGTGAACTGGTCGGGGGCTTTTATTTTGCCAAAATCCTCAGTGGGAAGAGCGTTCAGGCGTCCTTACGCGGACAAGTTGATTGTCACAACAGGGCTGAAGATTGGATGCATGCAATAGGAAGTCCTACTTCCGCATTGAGGCAAATGTTCCAAAACTGTACAAATTAATGATAGATCATTTGCATTGTGTACATGGCGTGGGCTGCACACGTCTTTTGATTTTATGAGAGCTACATGGATGCTTAGTCGCAAACAAGTTCTCGCACATGGCACGAAATTTAAAATGGATGGGTCAAAGAATGGGATTCCAGTACTGTACTAAAAGGGATATTTGGCGCCGAAATAGGCCTTCTTTGAGGACTGTATATGTCATAATAATGTAAAGAGCAAGTGCTGGAGAATCTGGATCTAAGATGTGTTTGAAGGGTGAAGAGAGTGGTTAGTAGTACTGTACCTGGTAGCGTGCAGGTGGATTCAGCGCAGTCACAGCAGAGTCGCCCAGCCCCAGCTCCAGGTCAGGTGAATGCTAGCGACGCGTGAAGCTTCAACCTCCATCCTAACCCCCGTCATTTTTTTCCAAATCGCCAACAATTGCACTCAACATCGCATTACAGCTTGACACAACATGTGCAGCAGCGCATTTTAACTCAGGCCACCGTGAAATACTGCAATGCAATTCGGATTTTAGTCGGATTCCGGGCTTTTCATCATCTGCATTGTGCGCATCCGCCGCATTCTTGCGCGCCAACTCTCTCTCTCTCTCTATCCCTCCGCCTACCACTAAACTCTCCAGTATGGCCTCATCGTCACGCGGGGGCGAGCATCGCCCTGTTCATCAAGATTACATAGCGCGTATCCGATACTCCAATGCACTTCCGCCCCCGCCAAACCCTCCAAAGCTCCTCGACATCCCAAATACCGGCCTCGCTAGCGGCCAATACACTGCGCCTGGTTTCGCATCAAGACTGGCTCGGGAACAGACGCTGAATATCGAGGCAGATGCAGAGCTGGGCATGCCCTTGGACCTGATAGGGATGCCAGGCATCTTCGACGGCGACGAGAGTTGTAAGACTTCGCACCCTACATTCTACTACAATCCAAGGACACACCCTAACTAACATAATATGGCATGTAGCCATACAAGCACCCTCCCAAACACCGTCAATTAATTCCCTTCATCCTCATGATCGCGCGCTTCTGCGGCCCTTGCAGACCCTCGGCAAGCCAAAGCCGGCCGATTCTGCCGTTTCTTTCCTCCGCCGAACCGAATACATCTCGTCTGTCACAACCAAGGGCAAGCATGAGGCCGGGCCACTCCGTTCCCTCAATCCCACACCCCTGAAGCGGTTGGCGAAGCGGCCGTCACCCGAGCCTGATAAGGACTCCCCAGCTTATGTCAAGAGAAAGATTGACCAGAGCTTCTCTGTAGCTGCTTCCCACCTAAAGGACAAGAGCCGCGTCAGGCACCCTACAAAACGTCATCTCAAGCTTGTAGACAGCTATCCCATGATCCCCGACCTCGATGCGTTCCCAGACATGGGTGGCTATTTCACAATCAAGTTTACCAATAACCCCGTGCCTGCCTCTGGAGTATATGACAAGCGCTTGTTGAATGCTGTCATTAAACCAGGAGCACTCCCCGAAGAGGTCGAGGCGGCATACAAACTTGCCAAGCAGGCACACGAGAGAGACCCCGCCAACAACCCTAAGCCTACCAACCCCCAAACTTACAATTACTACCTTAGCGACTCATTGGAGACTTCGGAGAAATTCAACCAACGCTTTGATGTGCTGAACCCCGATCGCGACGACGACGATCTGTACACAAGCCGGGATAGTGAGGGCCGGGGTCGTTTCCAGTTCCGGTTTGTGCGGACATATGAAACCAAAGACGAGGTGGAGCTCGACAACGCCACCAAGTACGATGAAGAGCTGATTATCGCGTTCAATAATGATGATATGCTTGATCAGAAAGCCGTCTACTACTCGCCCGTGTTACATCGGGTGATCGTGAAGCCCCAGCGGTCTAAGACGATCCATCGCAACGCCGGGCTGGCGGATGATGTGGGAGAGATCCCCGATCGACTTGCCGTCACTGTCAATGACTATGATGAGAAGATGCGAGGCATCATGGACAAGTGGAAAACAGACCCTTATCAAGACCCCTTCCCAACCGACCAGGCTGATGGTGAGGATGGGGCGGAAGAGGCTGAACAGCGCGAGGATGCTGCCAATGGCCAAGGCGACGAGGAAGAGGCCCCCCGACAGGAGTCAGACGAGGATCAGGACGCCGAGGGCGATGAAGATGAGTAGTATCTCGCCTCATGGCTGGAACACGTTCGGTAGATTCCGGGGGTGACGCGCGAGGCCAAAAACGAATAGGTAGGACATTAGATGTCCACATATCTACTTGTCGTACGCAATTAATCACCGTTCTACGTGCGCGGCATGTTTTTATTTACATCGGAACTATGCCGCGTGTGTTTGTTGAAAGAGCTTTTGTCTTTATGATCATGCGAATCCTTCTGTTTACTGTGCATATGGCCGCATACGTAGCGTCGAGTTTTCCTTCTAAATTAAAATGTATTCCAGTGCACTCATGGTAATTGGTTATTAGTAGTATATCGTAAACAGTCCTCCTAGTCAATGAATTCATACAGGACCCATGGAGTCAAAATTGTGGAACTGATCTTGGTGACTAGTAGGCTTATTCATACGAGTGATGTCTTCTTTTCTTATCACGTTTCTAAACTACATCACGTCTGGGAAAACAGTGCTTTTATAAACAGGCAGAGGGCTGAACGGTTTTTTTCTTTATATTAACCTTTCCATTCGCGCATCTACATTCCCGCTGGCTGCAATGGGATATATGTATTCGGTATACAGAATGAACTTTCTCATTCCTCAAACAATATCCTTCTCTGCTGGTCTCTAAGTCTCGTTATTCTATGATTTGTGTATATACTAGGTTAGTGTGTAAGCCGTTCCTAAGAATACTACCCTAGATCCAGCTTCCATGGTTATTCGATCCGATCAATACCAGCACTGCATTTTTAGCCCCCTCGCGGGAGGTAGCCGAATGAGAACTCGACTTCCTTCGTGTTCAGGCATCGTGTTACTCTATTGGATAGAAACATTGCCCCGACGATATTTCATCCTAATTTCTAACCTATCACGTTCCGACGGCACGGTCCTAGCATATTCTTGGATCTTTTTGGGAACTGCCGCCCTGCACTGCAAATTTAGCCTCCAGAAGACAGAAAGAAGGGTCGAGAGGAGAAAGTTGACGAATTTGAATGGTGGAGAAACTGCGTACTACGTATCTACAACATACTTACACGAGGCTAAGACGCTTTGTTAGTAAACAGTATTTTGAGCTATGATTTTATCCCGACCAGATGCGTATTAACCATGTGTATGGCACGCCTATCGCGAAATTCCCGATCACGGAGAGCATTACTCTAAAACATTGGACCGGGGGGTTCAGAACCAGGCGATGGTCCTGTGTAATGTATAGCATGATATGCTAAACTCTAAAGACTCGCGTCTCTATTTAAAAATCGTATATACATAGAAGAATTTCAAACCGACACATTAACTATTCAACCCCAGTCGAGTCAGGTCTCCATTTTTTTCCGAGTCTTCACGAGTCCAATGGGAATCGGCTTGTGAATTTGAACGTCTTCAAGCCGTCCTCGATAGCCTTGACCATCTGGTCGAGATCTCCGCTGACGAAGACGCCGGCACTCGCGCCGCTGGCCCCGAAGCCCGCAGACTGCAGTGTCTGGCTCGGCTTGGCGCCGCCGAAGTACGCGACGGGCTTTCCGAACACGTAGGCGCTGGAGGCGATCTGAAGGGGCCGCATGGGCGGGTAGAGCGGGGAGCTGGAGGTGAGAGAGAACAGGCCGGCATCATCGGCACCGGCCGCGACGACGATGGCGTCGAAGTCGGTTGCGTCTGCGGCTGAGTAGGTCTTGTCGACGCCGCTTGCGAGACGCTCGGCCACGATCGTGGTGATTAGGCCGCTGGTGCTAAGACTGTCCTTGAGCTGCTTCGCCTGATCCATGGCCCGCGACGAGTTGCTGCTCGAGACGCTAGAGAGGATGCCGACCTTCAGTGTGGCGATGGTGGGCAGCGTGCCGTTGGTGATGGAGATGCCCGCTGTGGTGTTATCATGGTAATATTTCGGGTCGGGCGCCGGGGCGTTCATGCCCAGCGCGGTGGCCACCCGGACAGCGACATCATTGCTGATCTTGTTTAACTGTTGGAGGACATTCTCCTTGACGGCAGTGGATTGCAAGTGGCTTGTCTCGAATCGGATGGCGTTGATCAAGAATTGCTGCTCGACGGGCGTGAGGGAGTTGTAGAATAGCCGAGGCTGCGACCAGTGGTCGTTGAAGGATGACGGCAAGCCACGCACGAGGTTACCTTTCAATGTCCGGGAAGGCGCGGTGAAGAATCCACGTCCATTCGTCTGGTTAGCTTGTTGTGGGAATCCACCATTCAGTGTGTTTGGTGAGTCTGAGATAATGTGTTAGTCAAAGTGGGATTGACTTGAACTTTGTGACTATGTGTAGCCAGCTCCGACCTCAAAACGAATAAATAGTCACTTACATGCTTTGGTGTTCTTGTGAATGAGGTTTTGACCAGCACCATCACGGTTGTTATTGTGGACGGGGATCACGGGTCGGTTGATAGGCAGTTGCTCGAAGTTAGGGCCGCCGTGTCGGTTTATCTGGGTGTCCAGATAAGAGAAAATGCGGCCCTGTAGCAAGGGGTCTTCGGTAAAGTCAACACCTCTTACAATGTGCCCAGGTTGGAACTGCACGCCGATGTCAGCGGAGGTTCTAACTCGAATTGATAGTATGCGACGGGCAAAGTCATGTCCCACTCTCATGTGCAGGATCACACAGAGGCAACCAACATAAGAGTAGCAAGCACTGAGGACTGATCATCACGTCTCCCATCTGCTACCGGAAGACTTATAGGCAATTCATGTTGATGAATAAAGAAAAACTCACCATGACCTGTTCAGTCTCAGCGAAATAGTTGGTTGGATTCTTGTCCAGCTTCATGACACCAAGTTTCCGCAATGGGGCAAACTCTTCTGGGATGATCTTGGTGGGATCGAGCACATCAAAGCCGAACGCGAGTGCTTGGTCCTCATCGATGATTTGGACCGCTAGTTCCCATTCAGGATAGTTGCCGGAAGAGATGGCGTCAAACAAATCAGCACGGTGAGCGTCAGCATTCTTTCCAGCAAGCGCCTGAGCCTCCTCCCAGTAGAGACTAGCCCGGCCCTGCTTCGTCTTCCAGTGCCATTTGACAATCTTAGAATCACCCTCGTCGGTGACTAGGCGATAAGAATGAATGCCGAATCCATCCTAAACAATTGGTCAGCTGGATGGGAACACGTCGGCGGAGTTCACGGAACTTACCATGTGACGATAACTTCGGGGAATTCCATAGCCAGCCATCGCCCAGAATAGCGTGTGAAGAGTGCTTGCCTGTTGAGAGAAGAAATCCCCTGAAAACACAATTCAGTTAGTATACACATTGATACGATATTATCGTAATTCCGCTTTAAAAAATAAAAAAGGAGACACACATGCTGAGTCGTGAGCGGTAGCCGCTTGTGGAATTTCACTATCTGGACTGGGTTTGACCTGCACCATTCGTCGTCAGTTATCGCCATTTGGAACGTGATTCGTGAAGGCTTCAGAAGCTTTTGGCACTATATTCGCTGGTGGAAATTCGCGTTCTAGGGTTTGCCAAACTCACCGCATGGATTAGGTCAGGAAAGCGGATAGCATCTTGGCTGTCTGTCTGTCAGTTATTGCTCATCAAAACAACCAAGCGAGGGCTCAAATCCAAGGTGTGGGATGTTTGAACTACTCAGGCGAACAACAGAACAAACTTAAATCTTACTCACATGAAAACTATTGGAGGTGGGCGAGATCAGCATGGTTCTAGATGAGAGCGCTACAAAGACTATTCATTGCCCTAAACGAGCAATCGAAGATTCACGGAGATTGGAGATATTTACTTACACTGCAATGGAGAGAGTCAGCAATTGTTACCAAGACAAGAATTCGAGGAATCAAAAGAGCTACAATAGCTAACGTTCGATGCAGGTAAGGTCAGCAGGAGATTTACTTACCACTGGGATGTTATTTCCGACAATGTCTGCAAAAGGAAATATTAGTCCACACGTCAGCAACAGAAATATCTAAATTTTATATCCGTACCAAAATTGCCCTCGTCAGTGTAGCTAAAATCCGGGTCAGTAATGCGAAGCATGGGTTCAGATCAGTGGAATGAGCTTACAAACGCGTTGCAAAACCGTGAACATCACGCGCTGTGTCAGCACTTCCCCGGGAACCTGCGACGGTAGAGAACCGGACGAAGACAGGAGTCTCTTTTCCAGTACTCTTTAGGAAAGAGGCAGCGGTGATGTTGCTCCAATCACCATAGCTTGTAAATGTACCGTGGGCACCAGCGCCGCGAGCGTGAACAGCCCGTTCTGGGACCTGCCAAATGTGTTAACCCAACAATGATAGATGTGTGTTGTAACCCCCCTTGTTCTCCCTAGACTGTGTCTCTGGTTTCTCAAAAGAAGAGTATGAGTTGGATAACTTACTCTCTCGTGGTCGAAGTGGGTAATCTTCTGTCGGAAAATAAAATCCTCGAGGAGAGTTGGGCCTCTGTCTCCTGCTCTTAAGCTGTCTTGATCACTGATCTGACCGCCAACATCGTCGGTCAGATAGCCGGTGCTGTCATCGACAGTGGCTTCTGTGATAGGACTCTGTGGTATACCAGCAGCTCTTGCATGGAGGTTGGCAGGATCAGCGAAAGGGCAACCAGTAGCAGAGACAAGTTGCTGCAGGGCCAAGATGGCGATGGGAATAGCCACACGCCCCATGATGTCCAAACGGTGAGTAATCGACTCGATGAAATGGAGGGCCGAGGGGTGGTGTAACCCAAGAGTTGAGACCAAGTGAAGGCGGAGAGGTCTTGGATAATAAGTCAATGGCGAAGGGAGACTTATATATATCTATCTCTGGAATTAAGACGACAAGGGTAGCTGAAGTCGGTACATCTTACTAGTTGGGAATCTCTACCTCGATACTGAGGATAGCATGACTATACCTGAAAAAGCCAATTTTGATTGGCGTTAATCCAAAGTAAGGGAGAGGTTCCTGGCCCGCACTGCTCTCAAATACTCACACTGAGTTGGGCTAGTATACGGAATGACAATAGCCCCAAGCCGCATTGTTCAGGGGCACCTGATACTATACTTATGTGTCTACTTTGAGGTCGCACTGGGTAAGCCGTATTACACTGATTCAGTCTGCCTCGTTGGATAGTGTGGTTGCAAGTAGCAGCTTGAGAACACCAGCAAACGCCAGCTCAGTCTACCAAGACTGAACTCGTACCACCTCTTCCCATCATGGCAAGTTGGCATGAGGATCAGAAGAGGCGTGCGGCCGCACCCACAGGCGATTGCGAATGGGCACACTGGAAATAAAAGAGGTGTTCGCAGCGCTGATTGTGTGTGCGTTTTTGCGGTCAAGAAAGACATTGTAAGTCAATTCTTGGACCCCTACAGGAAAAGCAGCGGCGGCATGGACCATGGACCCTGGTGCTGTGCTACCAGCCCTAACGTATCCCGGCACTGCCAAGGATTACCTACCTGTAGCAGCAGGTATGGCGATTCCCCTAGAAGATAGCCTGCTCTGATATTGATTCCAAGTCCTCCCTTGGTGGCCTTGGTGGCCTTGGTGGCGCCTCTCTGCACGGCTATCACATATCCACTTCTTCCAATGAGATCGGAGACACAGTGTTGGTTGAATCCACCCTGGATGGAACATACAATTACAAGTACAACGCGGCTCCTACCGGGTTAGTGGAGTTGGTGGGAGCGGTAGCGGTATAATGTGCTGAAGGAGTAAACGGAATGGCCGAATCATGAGTCGGCGTTAGGAGAAGGCCCCCCACGGGCTCAAAGTGGGAGCTTGGAGCGTTCGCCTTGCCCAGGTATAGTAAGGTCAAGTATTCTCGAAGGTAACGCTAGCATCTAAGCGTTTCATCTTCAGTGCCGGTGGTAGAGTGACGAGTTATTATTAGGGGGTGGATCCCGAGGCGAGCGGGACACTGACTATATAAGTAAGTATATGACCATAACATACCTAGGTACATAACATGCCTAGGTTAGTATTCCGTACTTCGTACACTAGTTAAGACCGTTAGATTACTTACTCAGACCTTGACAACCTACTTGGGCATCTGTTATCCAACACCCATGCGCGCGTAGATATGATGATAATCACCTGCCTGCATGAGACAAGACTTACCTCCCAAGTTAGGTAGCCGAGGTAAGGTCGTTTTGATTCCATAGGTGCACTTAGGTGCCTGGCATTCCATTTCATTTTATTTCATTTCATTTGATTTACGGTGCAGCACAAGTACCTGGTATTTAGTGTCGATGGTTTAGTGTTTATGCGTACTATGCGTTACCTCCCCGCGCTAGGGGGACAGATCAACCAATTACCATAGGTCAATTAGGCATCTTGACAATTCGATCCCGTTGGCTGCTTGGGACGTTCCGAAGCTAGTAGGAGATGGGTGGTACAATTGATTATAGATCATGCATCCACCCTTGCATCTGAGAACAAAAACCCATGGGTTTGGCAATGATATGCCATCTCGTGGGTCAGTGCTTTATTTCTCCGATGACATAATGCCGAGTTCCAGTAGATGCCGGACATGGAGCTGGCATGTAATATGGACTCCGGAGTTAACATCCGCTCAGTGACAAAACTATACTCCAAGTCAGATCCAAGTGGCTAACTACTAATACAAGTTGTTTATGCCCGTCACGTGATCTCTCCATCATTGCAAAATAAACAAAATACACAACATACCACATTTAGTGCTCCGTGCCGAGTTGCGTGGAGCGGTGCGGACGTCGTCCGCACTAACTTACTCATCGAGATCCGGAAACTTTTTGATCCCCAGTAGCGACTGAAGAGTCTTTGCTATAACACAACTCTTGTTAAGCCCAAGCAATAACGTCGTTCAAGCCTCTTCATCCAGGCATGGCGTTTGACTGGCTTGAGTGTGATTGATGGCTTACATCGGTCTAGACCGTTATGAATCCTTCCACCTACCCTACCTAACTCTTCCAGGAAGTAGGTAGCACATGTACTGTACCATTAAAAAAAGACCCTCGGCTCCAAGACATACCAAAAAAATAAATAAATAAAAAGTGAAACAGCGGAGCCCCAATAGAGAGCCATCATGCGAACATTTCTCGCTAATCGGACCCAGTTACAATCAAGTTAAAAGCCCCGCTATTCCATTTGTTCAATTTATTGGTGGATTGAAGCTCTTCATTACTACTATGTATTGTACGCGCTCCTATAAGGGAGAATTGCTATTGATCTGACCTCTGATCTTACCACAGACCACTCGGATACCCTGACTGCTGTATTCCGGATGGGCTGGTTCAACCCGTTTGCTGCCATGGCATCCCCGTTTAAGTAAATCGGGCTAGGAGCGAAGGGCGGAAGGGCGCAGGGGTGTCAGGCGCAAGGGTGAGGCGCGGATAATAATGCACAAATTATCGAACCATTAGCTCACGGCGCCGCCTTGATTATTGGTATACCTATGCTATTGCATAAGGACAAACTGGCTCAAACTGAGTCTCATTCAGGTGCCATCTAAGCGTAACTCTCCTTATGCATAAGTTTACCTAGGAATGAAACCAACTAAATGTCCAAACCCGCTCGCTATAATCCCATGCTGTCAATAAAGCAAGTTAGTATATTATGGTACAGCGTCCTTTCCCTAAACAAGCATCGGTCGATGTTTGCGCGGAGACCGCCGAACCGTGCGGTCTGCGACATGGCCCTCCATATCGTCAGCAGTCAGAATCGACAATATCGACTTCTCGACTTCATCTCTACCACCCATCAGGTGGTCCTCATCTATCCAACCTATTTCGACGGCATAACATAAAATATCACTTGCGCTTGCGAATCCCGGCACGCTCTCATCAGCTTCCGGATTAAGGTAAGACCATAGCTCCTTCGTCGCGCGTTTGAACGAATTAAGTTCCTTCTTAAGCCCGCGGAAATTCTTGATCATCCATTCGTATAAGTATGCAAGCCACAAGACGTTTGTGTAAGGTTCGTAAATAGCCCAGGTGATGGGACCGTCGATGCCATCTGCATAGGGGTTTCTATGGTCCTCGGGGGGTAAGCAGACACGGTCCCCCCTTAGCAGGAATGATCTCATCTGCCGGTATACACGACACTGCGCGGCGTGCTCGCTTGTAAAGATGCCGAGATCACGCTCCAAGTCGTAGGCCACGGGTTCGGAGTTATAATCTCCTTGCGCTCTTGAGAGGCCATAGTCTAAGATGGTGATCTCGAGACCCGAGAAGCCGAAATAACCCGTCCGATCCCGCTCATCTTTCGGGATAGGCTCGCTCACTTTTCGTATGCAGAGATTCCCTTCGTGAAGGTCTCGGTGCTGAACATGTCAGTATCATATACCGCCAGATAAGGCGCTCGACGAAACATACCTCGAACTCTATTCCGACCTCAGCCCGCGCGAGCGCTATAGCAACATGAAAGAATATATCCCATAGCTGATCAGCTGTCGCGAGCTCAAAGTCTTCGAGTGCGGTTCCCGCATCACCTAATTCCACGACCAGGAACCTTGTATCATCAAGATACCGACTAGGCGACGGATAGAATTGCAGCCGATCGGGATCTTGTCGCTTTAATTTCTTGTGGAAGATCTGATGCGTCTCTAGCAGTTCCCGACATGCTTTTCCCTGCACTATGTATCGCTCTTTGTAGACCACGAATCCGGGGATATCTGCCAGCCATTCGGAGATCTGCAGCTCTCCCAGTAGGTCAGATTCGCTGTGCGGCTCTTCGTCCACAAGCCCCGACTTCTGCTGTGTCTTGGTCTGCGGTTTGATGGGCGAAGACATCCGTATCACTTTTATGATACTTGTGCCCCGGTCGTTCGTCACTCGGTACACCTCTGCGTAGGAGGCTTCCGCGATTTTGGTGATGCTGTCGCCTGGCGGACAGATATCGGCCCAGGAGAGGACCTGTAGGTCCTTGGACTCTTCCTGGACAGATTGTACAGATTCGTCATCCTCCTCCTCCTCCGCCTCCTCCTCTATTCTGGGCTCCTTCTCTGGTGACGTAGGCAAAAATTTTGACGGCGTCAAAGGCTTGATAGTTTTGTCTTCAGGTGGGTCTGGCAAAACAGACTGCCTTGTTCTCCTTCGTGGAGGCAGAGGTGATCTTGTTGCTTCTATATTCTCATCCTGGATCTTAACTGTGGAGAGACTGTGCACCAGCTTCGCAAGTGTCTCGGTGTCATCGTCTGCCGGCACCGTCTTTGCCATCCGTATAGGGGTCTGGGGCAACTCGACGAACAGGCGTCCAGCGGTAGCCCTTGGTTTCTTGCTCTGTTTGCCATATTTCCGTACTGTGCTTGGCTTTGACATATTCACATTTATTTATGGCGAAAATCGGTGAATAGTAGCTTTATTGTCTTGTTCAATTCATTTGAGGCTGATTATCAGTGTCGGCAGTTTGGTTAAGGTTTGTTTACTTCAGAGCATAGGTAGATTGACGCCCCAGCAACGGAAATGTCCACGGGTCAGTGCGCTATAAGACACGCCACAACCGCTATGGCTTGATCCCACTTAACCCCCTAACCCAGCCTCTCCAGCCTCAATAGCATGGATATTCTACCCTGGTAGCCAGTAACGCTGTCGTACTGACGGGTTAGAGCTGTGGAGCAGCGCAACATTGGACCCCAACTCTCGGGTCCTTCTCCATCAAATCAGCATTCGATTCCTCGTGCTTCTTCTTCTGCGTTGTTGGGCGAATTGTTGGACGAATTGTTGGAGACGGCCTTGATCCATCGACGTCTTTCTTCGCCTCCTCCTCTCCCTCCACCTCGTCGCGCAAGCAATTGCTTTCTCGCGCGAGCGTCTGCGAAGATGGCCGACTTCCTGAAGAACATCCTTGGAGGCAACAAGCCGGCAGACACTCCTGTTCCCGCCAAGGCTGATTCTGGTACGTGTCTCTAACTGTCTCATGCCGAGCGACGACTCTTCTTCGACCACGAGCCCTTTCCTTCGCCGTTTATTATTATATGCGCTCGTCGTCTAGGATCTTGGGGGCTAGTTAAATAGCTGAATGATTGACTGACTAACTGACTGATTCATCATAGATTTCGCCGATTTCGCCGAAGCGCCCCAACCCACGCCTCTGCCTTTCCAGACCACCGCCGGCGGCTTGACCGCTGGTGGACCTGTTCCTACCGCGCGCCCCTACACGAAATGGTATAATGTACATGAGCGTCATAGTCTAAGCGAGTTTCGCACCGAGGGTATTATCCTGGTCGTCATCGCCGTCATCTGCACTGTGCACTTCATCGGTTCGCGACTAAATCGGACCAAGTCCAAGGCATGGGCCAAAGCTCATAACCCCCTTCTCACTAGCGAGTTTGCTCAGGTCGGTTTCGGCGGATCGCGCATTTCGGGCGATGAATCCGATAAGGTGCTGAAGGAGAAGAGCTTGTTCGAATATGCCTCGTATGCGACTGGGCGACAGAACGTTGCATTCATGGATGTCAAGTTGTCGCTGATGAAGCGCTTCAACCCCATGGTGCTCTTTCCCGACTTCATCATTAGCTTCCTTGTCGATAGCTACCCGATGCCCGAGGACTCTATGGGCGCAACTATCTACCCCTTTGACGGAAAGGAGGCTCAGGTTGTCCCTGGTGTACCTGGCGCCGCCGAACGTAGCAAGGACTCGAAGAGTACCTATGACGGCTTCGTTTGGGCTATCGTGAACAAGAACCAGATGAAGCAGCTTCGGGATGAACGGTACGACGTCTCTATTACCTTCACTAAGGACCATCCTAAGCTGCCCGTCTGGACCACGGTCATGAGCGAGAGTGCCGAAATCACCTCGGCTCTCCTGACAGACGAGCTGGTTGACGCTATTAACAAGGCGGGAGAACTATTTGACTACCTCATCATCACTGACCAGCCTGTGGAGAAGCCCAAGACGTAAGTTGAAAGACTCTTCAGCCAAGTTGAATAGTTCCGAAACCCAGATGCTAATTGAGCGGTAGATTGGACGAGGCCGCTCCACGCAAGCGTATTTTCCTTCGATACCGCCTCCCATCCTCCAACAACTATGAGGACCTCCTTCCCCTATTCTCATATTTTGTCCGGCTGCCCGATCAATTGACGTCCGTGGCCCACTTCCGGACCGAAGTACTACGCAAGGTTAAGAGCGTGCGTGAAGAGAACATCAAGCAAATCCAGAAGCTGGCCGAGGACGAGAAGGCCGAGGAGCGCGCACTAGAGCGCGACAAGGCCAGAAAGGCTAAGCGCGACGCCGAGCTCAATGCGCTCGATGCCAAGGCCCAGAAGAAGTACCTCGAGAAGGAGAAGGAGAAGGAGTTGCGTAAGGCGTCTAAGAAGCAGACCATGCGCGCATAGGCCGGCTTTATAATTCTTGAGCACTCTGCAGGACTCACATATTATCCACGAAGTAGAATTTGCATGGGAAAAGTTCCAGGCAGACACGTGGCAGGTCAGGCCGTGAGGATATATAAAAAAGGGGTCTTTCATGGGGCATGCACGGCGGCTCTTCAAAAGCCTATAATCGGATTGTATAATAGAATTCGGCCAGGCAAATACCAGGTTTCAGTCATCTTTTCAAAATGGAAAAATTTCATAATTGAAAGTATTGTACTCCCTAATAACAATTTTTTGTGTACTTATGTCGATTCCCGTCCAGGATAATTGAACCTTGTGTCTGTTGGTCCGCTTAAGAGTCCTTCATGAGGTTGATTCTGATAGTATATCCTCAACACGCTTCACCTTGTCTTGAGCCGTCTGTTTCTTGTCCGTCCTGTTCACAAGTGTAAGTAGGCTGACCAACCAGATTACACACATGTGACGATGCGGGATAGGAAAGCCAGGAGAGCAACGAGGTTGAGAAACAGAGATAGACGTGCCGGATAGATAGATAGACACAGTTGAGATTGCAGTAAAGCAGAAAACTCACCTCGTGCCAACGCGCATCGAACTCTGCACTCGCACGACGCCCCGTGCATGGACAACGCTGTGTGCTTGCCCGATGACCTTCATGACTTCGTCCCAGGGGCCTTCTGTTCCGGCCGGTTTCGTCAGTTGGTTGCTATGAAATAGATAGATGGATAGATAGATAGATGCGCAAAATAGGATGAGACGCAAAACATACCCACTGTTGTTCCCGCAGAGTGCATCGTATACACGAGCCCGCTCGCCTTCAACAACTTCTGGACCTCGGCGACTTCGGCCGCCACGGAGACGGAGCCGGTGCCGACCTGTTACATGGGAGAGAGATGGTTAGCTTGTTGACTGCTGGCAGTTTTTTCCGGGCTCGCGTTATACTCGAGCATGAACTTTCCCTACGCTCTTCGTCGGAGAGTGAAACTTGAAGAGGTAAATGTTTGTTGTGGGAATATAGACATTTACACAACGGGGAGCTGATGAAAAGCGGTTATACGACATGCTAATGTATATTCGAAGTGAATCACATAAGGGGTCATGAAGATGATAGGGATGTAGATAATATCCCAGAAGAAACGCACCGGAATGAGACAAAAGTCGGCATAGCACCGCGCAGGCGTCGCGATTTGCGTGTAGTCCATGATTCATTTACGTCTATTAGCTGATGTATAGTTTTCTGCCGAGTTCGATGCTTGGGGGGTCCGGTGATCTTTTGAGGTGATGTGATGTGATGGGAATAAATCAGATAAGCAATGAGATATTGAGGTTACCAAACCCCACTGCCGCCCCGGAGGACAATCGGTGGTCGCATAGGCTATCCAGTCACAAATCGTACAGAATTAAACCTACAAATCTACTTATGCTAAATTAATTCACGCTCACATTTGCATTAGTAGCTCAAGTCGTGATTCTCTAACTAGAACTTGTCTTGCTATGTTATCTAGGTTAACCTATCTAATAGGTGTTTTGTTGTAGTATGTCCAAGGCAGCTTCAATGGCTGCTCAGATAATATCAAATTGCGTACTGTCGCGATGTAGTACAGCCAAGTATAGGCTTTGCCGGTTGTATCCAAAATAATTCGACCAAAAAAAACCAAACGCCATCGCTATGCTACCGATCCCAACCAAATGCATCTTTTTTTACTGTCCAATTCCGGAAATTCAAAACCGGATAACCCGTCTCTTCTCGAAACGGCCCCGCGACGAGCTATAAACTAGTCTATGCGAGAAGCAATGCTGCTGCAAAGAATGCAACTAACGCACCCGTGCCCATACCGGTAGCACCACGCCCGCGTTTCGCCTCGTTCTCCGCAGTTTCGGTCGTGCTACTACTGTTCTTGCGCCCGACAGGGTTGGTGATGCCGTTCATGGCATCCGCAGTCTTGATGGAAGGACCCTCGCTAAAGAAATCTACCAGGATGAAGGTGGGCTTGAAACCCCATTGAGAACGGCATGTTTGAGCATGCAAGCCGAGAGCCCCGGTGGTCGTCGTGGACGGACTGTTAGTCGTCGCGATATCGTCGATGTTGGGGATCGTGATGGAGGAGCCCAGATCTTTGTCCGCAAAGTGATTCATGAGCGGGAGAAGGCCGGCCGAGAGCGCGGAAGCTGCTGATGATTGCGACTTGGGCCGGTCTATTGTGCAATTGAAGCCCGATAGCGATGTGACTTCGAATGCAGTCTCGAAGACGTAATCGAATTCGGTCAGCAGATATGGGTAAGTGCTACTGGGGGTGATGGATGCGATGAACGTCACAAGGCGCGTGTTGGCGGTGATCATGGTTTGTAAGGTCGGCCACCCGTTGCCCGATGGCGTGTATCCGTACTTGGAGAGGCCGGATGAGGTGAATATAGACCCAAATTCCTTGACATCGTTACCATCTGAGTTGACAATCAAGAGCGTCACCACTTCGTTCGGATTTTGATCCATCCAGTATTTGATATCTCCGAGCCAGGTCTGCAGGGGACCAGCATCGAGCAAGTCACATGTTGTGTGACACATCTCGATGGTTCCGTTGAGGTCGTGTACTTGCACCTGCAGCAGTCGTAGACCGGCGTCTAGTGCGACGGTTGCGTTGAAGTACTGGTTACCAGCGACCGAGTTCTGGGTGCTGGCGTCACGAAGGAAGGACGAATCATGGGCGCCCATGTGGGTGATATTGCTGTATGAGCGGCTGCAAAGGTCTGGCGAATTGTTGCAAGCCACCCCCGATGTTGAGCTCGATGTAGCCCCAGAGGTAGCTAGAGATGCTGGCGTCGTTACCGTGGAGGCGGCTTGTGGTGATGAATAGGCCGTGCTCGCTAGAGACGCCAGCGTTGCTAGGTACGCGCATAACGAGGGAACCATCTTCAACTAATGAAATAGAAATAAGAGTCTAGTTTATCGCGGAAGAAGGAAGAGAAGCAATGAAAAGATCAAACGAGAGGAATGAATAGACAAGTCGACAAATGAAGTATGCGTCCTTAAGAAAGTGGTAAAAGCAGTTTGAAGCAGAAACTATTCAACCACTGTACAGATACTATGTAGGTTACCTACGTAATGAATGTTCCAGCCAAAACTCCTGAGGTGCCAGACCCCGGCCATGCATACCTATAACTAATGGTGATCGACAGGGTCTCCTGTAATATACAGTAGAATCCCCTGCAGGCCAAGCTGGCTGGCCGTGGCTGGTGGCTAGTGGCTGCGTATCTTATGGGGCATGTCCGGACTCAGGTCCACGGGTTCTGTCTTAGAGTCGCAGATGCTGACGACTGCGCCTCTCTCTAAGTACACGTCAGCCGAAGATGAAACTATGTAACGCGCGTTCCGTTGCCCGGCTGTTTCAAGCAAGTATCATACCACTTGTCAGTATAAGTAGTAGTCTGATACTACGGACGTGACTGTCACAAAAGCCTCCATATTTTGCCACAGTCTATTCGTCGCCATGAATACAGAAATAGATGAAAGTCTAGCCAAAGAGAAAGTCCGTACACTTGAAAAGTGCACAGTAAGACTGCAGTGCTTGACGTTCGATAGAACCTTCTAAGCGGCCGTTCCAAGGCCGTGTTGAAGGAAATACGAGATGGCTCCACACCAGTTGAAGACATGTTTACGACAACTCCATATAAGTTGGTTGTACTAAGGGACGTTAGCCACACCACACCCGCACCACACCCACACACAGCCCCTTAACGAAAATGCCGATAAATGCCAATCAATAATCAATTACCTTGTTCATTATGAGACACTCCTATTTTTGGCCATCGAACAACCAAGGCAGTGTTACCGTATCATCACGTGAGCTGAGCTACTTAGAATCTGTAGGTATATATCATTCACTGTCACAAAATAACAATATGTGAGTCTCTGTATGTAGTGGTGGTGGCACGAATAAGCCACCAAGCCGACAAGGCTGTCTCAAGAACATGATGAAACCGTACTTCCGCCTCACTGTGGATGATCCTGTCACCCAGAGAAATGTAGAGCCGGAGTCATATTTTGGTGTGTTTTTTTACTGCGATGGCGTCTCCTTTCGCCAGTCGTCGAGACCAAAAATATTTAGTGCAGAGACGAAACTCTCAGCTCTATTGCTTTACTCAGGATCGCCTACAGACGACGAATCCATCGCAGCCTTTTCTTCCATCTCCTTGATCTTCTGTTTGCCTTCTTCAGTTGTAGCGTCTATTATTTGCTCCTCCAAGCTGAGTATACCGGCCTGCAGGATAATTAGCAGTTGACAAATAAGATGATGTCATGATCTATGGCATGTCTTCTTACCTCGCTCAACAGACCAACGATTTCCTCAGCCTCGGGGACCTTCATCTTACCAAGGACCTCGTTGACCTTGTCCAAGCTACCCGTTTCTAGTGCCTCTCGCATGTCTGGTGCGAAGCCCTCAAAGATCGCCCGTCCATGCTTCTCGGCTTCGTCTTCACTATTTTCGGGAGGGATCTGGATCTTGATCTCGGTGCCTGGCTCAACGGCATGAAGTTGGATCTGCTCTACATCGCCGCCTTCCGTAGCCCGCTGCGCGTTGATCTCCGTTGTCCTGTTTTTGATGCGGAAGTATGTGTCTTGAACGTCTTTATAAAACACTTCTTGGGCTTGGTGGCCTTTTGTGGTGATGCGCTTGAAAAAGAGCGCAACGCCATCCCTACCCAGATTGCGGCAGTATTGAAGTAGCAATGCTTGATGTATGTAGTTTCGTGCGACATCATCCTGATTCTGTAGTTGTGCGTCGAAAGCCATAACGAGGATACCGTCGGTCTCCTTTTCGGATAGAATGTTAGGATGTGAAGTAATGAACGCATGACTTTCCCGATACTCGGTGGCTTTGATGTTCGCGAACTTGCGACCATCAGCAGAAGCCTCAATCTCGGCATCTTCATCATCGTTGGCCGCCGGCGTTGCCTTAGATTCCTCAGGCTTGTTTGCGGAGAAGTTGGGGTTTAGAAGTTCAACCTTGCTGTCGTCCTTCTTCTCACCCGATGTAGAAGGTGTAGACTTCGCAACGTGGGAACTGTCGAATCCTGTATGGATGCTCTCGCTTGTTATTTTGCGGCCCTCCTCCTTCTCCAGCTCTGCTAGCTTCGCCAAGAGCTGCTTCTGTAGATCTTGAACGTTCTTCAGGTGATTTCCTATCTCCTCGACCATGGCAGTGTAGCGGTTCTCCGGGTTGCTTTTATTCAGCGTCTCATTCACCTGGTCTAGCAACGCCGCCATCATCTTTGTATAACTGGGCGGCTGTTCGACCTGAGCATGGACGCCCTCGGGTCGCGCAGGCGGCTTGTCCTCCTCCGGGCTGCCCGCAGACTCCATGACGGCTCGGAAAGCCATCTCGGCGAGGTTGGATTGCGCCTCGGCGGCATTGGCTTCGAGAGCAGCCAAAAGTGAGGATATGCGCTTCATCAACCCATCGTTTATCTGGCGCTCGTACTTGAGGGTCTCGATCTGGAGTCGGCGCTGTTGGCGCTCGGCGTGGATCTGGTTCTGCTTGGCGCGGATGAAGGATCGCTTATCAACGTTCGGGTGAACCTCGATGTCGGAGTCATCGCTGAGCTCCAGATTGTCCTATTCCAGGAAGCACCATAGTAAGCACTTTTGCCATAGCTCTTTCGAGAATTGGCGGTTCGGCGCATGCGATACTGCTTACCCACTTGCTGTAGTCTACAGGCATTTTGGCGTATACCGGACAGTCCGGGTGAAGGAATTGGGCAGAAAGCAGCACTAGCTTTTGGACACGTTTCGCAAGCTGGGGGATCACTTGAGGTGTTACGAGTACCTAGAAAACGATGCAAAGAAATTGATTGTATTCTGGCATATTCTAGCTAACTCGTAGATCAGAGGAATGACGGCGGGCTGCGGGGTGACTAGGGACATCGGACGAAGAGGTAGGTATCTACCCCACCGTGACCCCTCGTTCGCGATTCGCATCCGTTATCGATTAGGTTAGGTACTTGATGTGCATATTGAAGTCGTACAATTAATACCTAAGGTAGAACCTTGCCTATTTAGTAAAGAGTTATTGATACCTTATTGATATAACCTGTTAGGTATCTAGTACCGCTGTCAGTTTCAAGGTAATTTCTTCTGCGAGCAGCAGCAGTAGTTATGAGTAGCTGTCTAGTCTAAAGATAGCTCTATTCGTGCCCGGTTAGCTCAATCGGTAGAGCGTGAGACTCTTAATCTCAAGGTTGCGGGTGAGTTATTTCATTGAGAAAATTACCTAAACTTAAGAAAACTGAAAAATACTAACCCTAACAGGTTCGACCCCCGCATCGGGCTCAATTCCTGATGCCTCTCAGATTCACTGAGAGTTGCAACCTCTTTTTTTTTTTTTTTTTTTTTTTTGGTGTGTGTGTGCTTTTCTTTCCTTCCTTGTCTTCTTCCTTTTGTCTCTATTCCCCCGTTGTTTTGTGTTTTGTTTTGTTTTTCTTTAATCTTTTCCGCCGGGGATTGGACAGCGAAGCAGCAAAAGTTACCCGGGTATATATGATCCTCAAAGATATGCTAGAAATGTTGTGTTTCAATGTAAGGTTAGGCTCTCACCAGCATTATCTAGCCGATAAGCGAAATCAACGTCGGTGGTCCTATGCTGGAGTCCAATCAAGATAGAATGTCCAGATGGCGAAAGATATGCAACAACGTTAGATCGAGATGAGGAAACGAAGTAACGGATGTCAGACGAATTGTATTCTCAGTTTCCTAAAATTAGTCCGTGCTGGGAAAGTCACGAACCGCATTTCTAGATTGTGTCAGCCCTCAACATTGCAACCTACTAACCAGGTTCTGGATTCGCCTTGAAGGATTCGACACATAGTTGTACAATGGAAACAAAGTCATTCTCGCACCATAGTGGTCTATGAGGACGCTGGTTTGTAAAATCTATCTATTCACAACTGCGCTCGGGTGGTCTTACGCGACTCCGCCGCAATCGGATGATCCCAGGCATCGTAGGGAAGAGGTGTTATCATTCTGTACATAGAATCCGATCGGCGTGCCTCTCATGTCCTATATCGGTGGTGGCTAAGTTTAAGCGCAAGAGCACAGAAATGGTTGCATTTAAATCATATATCCTAAGGCGAAGGCGAACTCGTAAGGCTCATTTTAAAAGGACTTGATAACCGATGATGTTCACCGTGTTGCTTGATGCTCTGCAGACACTCTCCCCTGCATGTGCTACTTAATTAGCATAGTCCCCCACATACAATCTGTAGTCAGGAGAAAAAGAGAAATCTTTGACTATACTATAATACCTAATCTACTTTGGGATAAGTTGGAGTCACATCGCGAAACCCGTAATAGTTTTAAGACCGGCCTTCTTCGGGGAATAACTGCTATTCTTCATAAATAACTCTCGTAGCTAAATTAGCCACCGCTTTCTCCAATACTGTCTGTCTTTTATGCATGTGATCTGTTTGTATGACTCATCATTTGATCATGCCGTGTCACGAACAATTATAGAAGATCGAATGGCATCGATTAAATTCGCAGGATGAACAAAGGCCACATACTGCGTATTTGGAGGTTTGGTATCAAGCACTGCCTAGATCCGGACGTTGACATAAAGTTTGCCTGTTACTACATTCGCAGTCAATTGTCCAATAGGATCCGACGAGATGCCCGCTCGCGGCGTGCCGGACCGAGTGGATGTAACACTACAGCCTCAGAACGACGCGATAACATGCCGATATATAGGTTTGGAAAGAAGCATGAATACGCCGTATAAAAGTGCTTCTCCCCAAAAAGTTCAAGACTGGTTCCATGTGTACACATATATCTAATAAATACGCAGGCGGCGGGCCTGCGCCAAGGCATTCCCAGAACCCTACCTTGGAGGCGCTTCAGACGAGCTGAAAGAGCTAAGCGATACGACAATACATCGAATCGCTCAAATAGGAAATAATCCCAGAATGGAAGCGTGAGCCCACATGGCGATTCATGGAAGGTCGCTACTTAGCACTGCCTAAACCAGCTTAGTAGCATCGTGCTCAGCCATTCGGGTTAACGCCCGAATCATCAGTTCGCCTAGGAATAGTGGGAATCAGCCTTGCGGGTAGACGTCGAGAGAACGTGCCTCATCGGCCCGTCTCTGTCGGGACGGTATGAATCATCGTGATTGGCCAGATCTGTCTTATGAGTAGGAAGGACTGTGCCGTAGTAGCAGTGGTAGGAGTCCCCTGTCTCCATAATCGAGTCACTTGAATGATACCTAACCTTAGTATAGGATTGAATGGGGATGATGGGAAATTACATCATTGGGAACTCTTGTCTAGAGCGTATTGTGATGTTCGTGTAGACCTATACTTGAGGACATTGTAGTACCGTTTAAGGTAAAGTATTACCAAGCAGGGCCGTCGGGCTTCGTGGTCGTTACCGTCGACCTGGCCACACGACCATCAGAGCCTAATTTTATCGTTTTTGAGCTACATAGCCATAGAGTCTTGAGAGCTCTAACCTGGTTCACCAATGTTTATATAAAGGATGTGTAGGCCCAAAAGCTTTGTATTTGTATCATGAAAATCATCACCAATCACGTCTATTCAACGATTCAAGTTCGTTCGTCCCTCGATCTTCCTTCTAGCACTAGAAAAAACTGGTGTGAAATCATACAAATTCATTCAAAATGGTTGTGATTCTAGCAGCAGTGTCAGTCGCTCTTGATGGCGGCGGCACTACCCAGGGCCAAGGAAGCTCTGCATCCGGCTCCTCGACCGTCAAGAGCGAATCTTCACCAGCTCCACCGCAACCACCACCGACAACAAGTTCATCGTAAGTTGTTCCATAACGACCACCGAAGCCATTCATAATGCTAATCAAGACATCTAGTTAATATCGGAGTTATCCCTGGGACAGCTGGTCATATTATCGACGCACCAGATTCGGCGATAGCCTGAATCTCCGCCTACATTTATTGAACAGCCACATACAGCAGGCTCGAATACGCCGATGGGCCCAGACAAACAAGAAAAAAATGGAATCCAAAATGGCAGATCTTATGAACATACGGCTAAAAGCATGGATAGGGGGACGGCCTATCAGAAATTGTACAACAATAGAGTTAAAACTGGTCACTCGGACGGCGGAATTAGATAAGGAGTCTTTAGGTCATTCTTTTCACACTTTCTTACTTGCTAGGCGGTATTAGAATATGGGTATTATTAGACAATTATACAAAAACTGGTTCGGATATTATTTATCAATTTGCTTCATCCGAGGAGAGAATAAATAGATCCCTGGGATATTGGGAAGGGAAACAGAGTCTAATACTCTAACTGCCTTAGTCTAACCCTTTTGACCAACCACCCTACCAATCGCATGATCTAAGTAAAGTGCCCGAGTAGAAGGTCACGAATTTACCAGAACTGTGATAAATCCTGATGATATTCTTCCACGTCAAAGTAACCATCCGTGAGTTGATCAGGGTTCTGATTATTTACAAACGTGCGAGCGTTCTTGATGACCTCCACGTCTGACCCATCTTCGGAACGAATAAAGACGTCGCAATAAGCCATGCGGTACGCGCATGTCTCGTAGGTACAGAGTCTGGCAACGTGCTCGGACTTCTCACATAGCCATATTGCACCTTCAACAATATGTTGCTCGGCCGCGGGCACCAGAGCCGGGTATGGTCCCCACATCTTGTATTCCCAGCCCTCGATGTTCGCGTTTTTGCGTAGGATAATGCTGCCCTCGTCCTCGATATCACATACGCACTGTAACACGTCGGGAATCTGTAGCGAGCCGTAGAAGAAGAAATAGAAGGGCTCAAAAGTGGTTACTCCGGGTAGTGTCTGGCCGGAAACGGTAGAGGTAGTAGCGGCGGCGTCGACCGCACCTGTATGTGGGTTTGAAATTAGATCCGCATCGTTACTGGACACGCGCTGTGGCGTGGTGGGGATCTCGAAGTTCTGGAGCGCCAAGCGGGCAAGACCGAAGAGCCCGTTGCCTGTGGCTGTTGTGCTGATGCCGCGGACGGCGAGGATGGACGCGTTGTGAGCGTCTGCTTCTGCGTGGGATGAGAATGCTGGGTCGCGAGCCATTGTTGGGGGTAGAAAAGGCACGGACCGGTCTTGCTCTGTGACCAGAGGCAAGCCAGTTGTGGTGGTGTTGTCGTTGCGAGGCATGGTTCTCGATGTATGTGACGCTAATAGCTCTAGCCAGCGGAATGGCAGTATAAATTTGTTAGAGCGTGAATACAAGATACGGAGAAGGATAGATATAGGAATCTATAACGGCACCTGACATGTGTTTAGGTTGTTACTGGGCGACAAAAGTTTGCGTCAGCTGGACAGGGTACTTGGTTGTACTGGTTGTAAAAAATGGCGATTTGGGTACTCGGATAACAAGAAAGCTTTGGAAGTTGGTAGATAACCATGGTAAATGTTTGTAGCTTCTAACAGGAATTAAGTTGTAGAGATACAGGCGGGAGATTTCTGGAACAATTTATGAAAATGTCTTTTCCATGTCCCTAAGTTCTCAAACTATTATTCTTTGTGGATTACAGCTATTTGTTGCAAAGTGAACAGTGCCGGGATATCAAAGGAAAACAATGAACCATTATGTTGTAGTGTAGACCTTAATGAGCCATCAATGAAAAAACACAGTATTATTCTTCCCCCTTTGCTTCTTAAGACCCCAGACATTATCTATCATCTCCCGGGCTTTTCTCCGATCAAACCAAGCCCATAATAGCACCCTGAAGGCCTCGGCCTCTGTTCGAGGTGCAGCCTCTTCTCTAGTGTAGCGGTAACCATCAAAGGAGCGCAAAAAATTTCCGTAAGACCTACGCCATCGAAGACGTGGTAATCTGATTGAGTACATATTGTTGACGCTTGGGCTCCTGTGAAACCGTGCCATCCGACCTACATTGCCAAGGCCGAGATACCGTATATTGTATGCCTCGGCGCGCACCCAATTGGCAATATATGCTGCAAAGTTAATTGCATCCTGACCCGTCACTGTTGGCTGGGAACATAACTGCCTCAGGGGTTCCCAGCGTAGTTCCCCCCTCATAATTACCAGCCAATCCGAGATGGTGTTATCTCTCAACCGGATGGAATCCTGGCAACCAAAGTAGGTATACGGCGTAGAATCAAGATTTGATAAGTCATTCGACCTCGTTACTCTCACAAGTGGCGACTCTCTCGACTGGTATCTTGTCTCGGTATCTAATAACTTGGCTGCATAATTAGCCGCGTCTTCATCGATTGCTAGAGGAAGAAAGGATAGGACACTTACTTGTTGGGAAAACCAGGGGAATGGCAATCTCGCGGTGGCCGCTCGATTCGTCAAAGCAGGGTACCTGGCACTCGACACTGATGTGAATCATGGAATAGAACACATGATTTCGCGATGCGCAGAAGCGTTTTCTCCCTTTGATGTCATGATTAACCTCAGCCCTGTTGGGATACTGAGAGACCCCTGATATCAGTTCCACGTAGTACTGCCGCTTAGATATAGATGTTGGCTCCTGAAAAGGCATGATGTGCTCCTGCTCGGTGGCGAGAGGTAAGCCACCGGGGTGGCATTGTTGTTCTAAGGTGTTGGTCTGTGTGTATATATGTCTTGTTGATAATGTGGCGTTCAAAAAGAAACCAAAATAAACATGTTCTATAACTAATGATGTTTTGACATGGCCGTAAACGCGAAATGTGTGTTTTGGTGTGGAGCGGGGGACTGGCAATTATAGTACTAGCATAAGTCTCAAGACATAATCACAGGGACGCTATGTAGATGTGTAGTTGGTAACACGGTCTCATAAACGTCAATAACGACATAAGCTATATGCAGTCATGAAGCGACTAAACTTGCCTGCCTTCGTCACTCAACCACGCCTTTATAACACAATACGACAAAGGGTAATACCATAATCGCAACTCCATCGCCCTAAAGAAACATGCTCTACACATATCATCTGCAATGTCTATTTTGGTGCCTGGCCTTCAACAAAGTCTAGGGCCTGCTCTGTACTGACGCAGTTAATAGTACTATTCTTGTTCCTGAACAAGACACCGTAGCACTTATCAGCGACATGGACAATTTCTGGTCTGAAGGTAGTGCAGATGAATTGTGTTCCTGCAGTATCAGAGATAGACTGGAGGAGACCGGCGACCGCTGTACGGTATTGCGCGTCGAGGTTGGCATCAACTTCATCGAATATGACCATTGGGCTGGATTCGGTTTGTTGAAGGGCAAATATTAGGCAAAGGGCGCAAAGACCTAATGAGGGTTAGTATACATGAGCAACCACCAACAAACTGTTCCGTGCTAACTCACTCTTTTGACCGCCGGAGAGTTGTTGGATACGTTGCTGCTCGTCAGCCACCTTGGAGTTGAACGAGACACTGATGCCGACGCCCGTGTAGTTCTCCACATTGCTCCGGCGTTCTTCATCCGATTCTTCAGGGTCAACACGTCTGTCCGTTCGCCTTTGAATGACAAGACGACCATGGCCGGCGGGTACGAGTCGTTCAAATATTGTCGCAAACTCTTTCGAGACTTGCTTGAATGTCCGCTCAATGGCCTCATCTTTCCGTTGATCCAGATGCTGTACAAGCTCCTCGATAGATTGTTGTGACTGGTCAAGCTCCTCACGCCGTTTCATGAGTTGTTCTTGCTGTACAGTAAAGCTATTGTATTGCTCTAGAGCCTTCTTATTGACGTGCTTGTACTTTTTGAGCGCATCTGCGACCTTCTTGAGGCGGTTGCTGATCTGTTTTCAGTGTACGTTAGTAAGTAGAATAGGCAAGTCACGACGCAAGAACGTATGCTAAATGTAACTTACTGTCTTCGCATCTAGACGTTCGTACTTAAAGGCATCATCAGGCACGATTCCAAGGTCGCGAATGTTTTTCGCACACTCAGCAGCCCGTGCTGTTAGAAGCGCTTTCTTCTGAATATTGCGATCTATCCTTTTCTGTTGCTTGGCGATTTCTCTTGCAATCCCTTGTAGCTCTTCCTCTTTCTGGGTTCTTTGCTTTCCCAAGTTCGCGATCTTGGACTCCGTGGAGTCGAGTTGCTTGTCGTTTTCCTGGAGCTGGTTTTCTACCAGCGCCGTCGCATTCTGCGTTTTCTTGAGCTCTCGTTTTGCGTCCCTCAAATCATCGCTTCCACTAGAAGCGCCTTCAATGGCTTGGCTGGTGAGTTGATCGAGTTTAAGCCGGAGGTTGGTGCGTAGCTCAAGCTCGAGCTTGTTTTTGCGATTCTCAAGCTCTCGTCGATTGGCGCTGACCTCGTTCCATTCTCTTTGAAGTTCTTGAACTTGGGAGCTGAACTGCTCTAATTGCCGCTCTTCGGCGGCTGTGAGAGCCTTCTTAAAGTCCGATGCCATTTCCGACGCATGAGCGGCCAGCATGTCACCAAACTCTTTCATATTTTTATCAACAAGATCTCGCCGTCCAATCGCCGTCTCTAGTCGATCCCTTGCCAAAGCAACCTGGCTGTTTTTCGTATTTAACTCGGCGCGAAGGGGCCCATGGCTATTATCCATCTGGCGAAGTTGTTGTTCCGCCTTACGTTCCTCGCCTTGCGCAAGACTAACTTCTTGATCCTTCTTCTCTAATTCTCTCTGGAGTACAGAGGCATCCGCTTGCAACCGGCCATACCTGTCTCTTGATTCTTGCAAAGAGTGTAGAGCATCTAACCGTGAACTTCGGGGGTCAATGTATCCACCAGTCATGGCACCACGCTTATTGGTGGTGTCACCGTCGAGGGTTACAACATTGACCCCATGGCTTTTGGCGTATTGACTGCCGATAGTTAGGTCACGGCAGACGATGGTGGTACCGAAAACTTGACGGAATGCCTTCTCGTATTCGGGGTTGTATTTGATCTTGTTGAGTAGAGGAATGGCATCTTGTGCATTGGGGAGTTTGGCAGGCTTCGGTTGTAATCTCGAGAGTGGCATGAACGTGATTCTGCCGCCGGATTGCTTCTGCAAAGCCTTGACTAAATATGTCGCCGTCTCATCATTATCCACAACGTAGTGAAACAAGCTAGCGCCTGCAACTTGTTCGACAGGTAGACGATATGCTTCATCAACGGTCAACAGCTCGGCCAGTGTACCGTAAGCGCCAGGAAGATCGTGCTTTTGCTTGAGCCGGCGGATGGATTCCAAACCCAGCCAGGTATTGGAGTCCATACTTTTCCTGAGGACATTCTCCGCCTTGACTTTCTCTTCTTGAGCGTCGAGAAGTTCTTTGTCTAGAGTATCATCTTGCTTACGAAGCTGCTTTATTTCTTCCTGGAGTTTATGGACGACATCCTTGGCTTTATTGTATTTCTCAGCAAGAGCGGCTCGGTCGCTTCCGAATGCCCCATTCTTTTGCCGCAGTGTTTCTATTTCTTCCTCCAACTCCTGGATGGAATTCTGAATATTGTTGACTTGTTCTTCGGCATCAAGACGCGTTGCCTTCTGTGTGCTCAACGTCATGTTTAGGTCATCTATTTCTTTCTTCAGCCAACTGTCCCGTTCAGATTTGCTCCGAAACTGGGTGCCTCTGGTCTGTTTCGTGAAGAGTCGCTGCCGTCCGGCCTCTGCAGTGTCGAGATTGTGTCTTACTTCTGCTTCCTTTCGCTTTCTCTTTTCCAGGTCGGGCATCAATTTCTTGAGCTCAGCCTCCTTGGACGAGATCGCCGCCTTCACACGGTTCAGTTCAGCCTCGTGTTCCTCCTTTGCTTGCTCCTGAGCTGACATGCTATCTGATAAGCCCTTGACAGCTAGCTCGGCTTTCGCCCTCGCTTTGGCATTCTCACGTCGATCCTCTTCTAGTTGTCGGCGATCGATGCGAAGGAGCTCCATCTGCTTTTGTAATTTATGGATTTCAGCATCTAGTGATGCGATGACTTTCTCACCGGCGTTGTAAGCGTCGCGATTCTCGTCCGTGTCTTCAATGCCACCTTGACGCGATTCTTCGAGCTCCTCTAGAGCCTCTTCGACTGCGATCTGGTCCTTGCGATGGTAAGCGTACTCTAGGCAGCGGCGTTCTCGATCTTTGTCCTGGTAACCCCGCAACTCTTCTTTCTCTTCCTCCAGCTCGCTCAAGCGCTCCTTGATGTAGTCCAACAACTCATCGATTTTGTCTCTCTTGTTATTCGTATCTGTCATAATCTTGAGCGACTCGGTTCGACGTGACTCGTAGACTTGTGTCCCGGCCACCTCTTTGAGTAGATTCAACCGATCAGACTCTTTCATATTGGTCAGGGCAGTGACGCGGCCCTGGGGCACAATGTAGTATGGGTTGGACTTGGAGAAACCCGCAGTCTCCAGGAGGTTTGTAACATCGACCTTGGTGACGACTTTCTTGTCCAGCGAGTACTCGTCTTTCTTAAGACCAATTGTCCGGCGCAAAATAACCTCCTTGTTGCCGGTGTGGAAGCGGTCGTCGCTGTTATCAAAGATGATCTCGACGTAGGCGGACATGACTGCAGAACCGGAGCCTTCGTGCAGCAGTGCCTGACGCTCCTCGCGACTCATCTGGGTGTAGGCGTCGCTGAGGACGAAGCGAATCGCAGCGAAGAAGTTGCTCTTGCCTGACCCATTGCGACCGACGATGACATTGGTTTTCGGCGAGAATGGCTCCATGACCGTCTGGTCCTTGTAGCTATATTACTGTCAGCAACCCATAATACCCATAATACACAGCATATGTATGCAGCAACCGTGGCAGCGCAGAGTTGCTTGAGCGCGCATTGCCACCCACCTCTTGAAGCCCTGGATAATGATCTGCTTGATATACATGGTCGCAACAAAAGTGCTGCCGGACGGGCAGCGCGTTCAGTGTGCTCAAGAAACTGTCGCGCTATGCATGAAATGATAGACAATAAGTGAGTAGTGCTGTGCGACAGCAGGCGCGGCAAAAAATTAGATAGAGGTTGGCTTGTCACGTAATTATTTACGGACGCGTTTGAGGCGCGAAACAGCTGATGGCAGTGGGGGATTCACTCGCTTTAGGGTGGAGCTGTTCAGTTCTGTGTCCCAGGTTGCACCTACCTACCTATTTACCTTAGGTATGTACATATGTAGGTTGTGGCTTACGTCTGGTGAGCCGTGGCTACAAGGAGGTATACAATGAGGTATGTATGTACCTAGGTACTTCTAACACTTCTATAAGGTACCACCTAACATTATAGGTAGTGTGCTGGTTCCATTTTCTTACAATAATCTTCCTATTTAGGACATTCAACTGCGGTAAGTGGCTCCTCACGTACGGTTTAGCATGAATCACCATTGCATCCGGCTATCTATATCATTAGCACTAAGTATAGAGTTGTTATTTCACCTTATCTAGGTATGATTGAACGTGATCCATGCTATATGCCATATAATAAATAGACAGCCCGAAGAAATGTGTGCGTGTGTGTGTGCATGTGTGCGTGTGTGCACGCGTGTGTGTGTATAGAAGTACCTAATAACCCTTGTGTTGTGTGGTAACGTTTTTTCACAATAGTGTAGGGCTACGCATGCACCCCTTTCAAGCAAGGACACTATGTTCTGTACGTCATACGCCCAGGCATCCACCAGCCTACACGGTACCTACTTAGCAGTGACTCCGTCGTAATACAAATTAGTTTTGGCTATTCCGTGTGTCCATCTAGGGTTTGCAGATGTTGGTAGTAGCCGGAATCATTAGATTGGTATGGGATGATCTGTGTCGGTTGATGATCGAGACAAACTAGTCGAGGCTTGCGGCTGGCCGTTGTTAATTTCTCTGATCTTGGTCTGGAAATTGGGCCCTGGGCCCTTGTTGTCGATCACGCTGTCATGTAGGTCGCTGACGCAACTTGCAAGGCTTCCATTGTCTTCCCGTCTGTACCAAAAGCCGCTCAAATTTACCGGCATGCATCAATGTGATATGAAAAAAAAAAAAGAACCTTGTTACTGTAAATAGTATCCGAATGATTCCAATAATTCTGATGCTTTAAAAAGGGGGAGATAATGCCTGTGAAGATACGATCATCAAAAGCTCTTGTGCCAAGCCACATTCTTTTCCCCGGGTCAGAGGCGTGGGTTGTTGCACGGCTCGCAGTGGAGCCACTATATTACAGCACCCGGTCCATTGCTACATCACCATTCCCCAACAGGGTAGGGCATTTGTTGCTACTTTTACACTGCATGCAGTGCCATATTGTCGTTCATGTATGTATGCGTACAGGAAAAGCAGCAGCAGGCAGGCAGGCAGTTTACCTGAATTCTGGATCGCCCGGAGCAGACTTTGAGTGAAAAGAAGTGCCTGGGGTGATGGATAGCAGACGTCTGATACCTGAAAGTATAAATGGGTAGGGAACAAGGTTGGACATTAAGGTATGACTTGAGGGGGCATTAGATAAGGAGTCGTGCATGCAGTTCAAGAATTTCTGCAGAGGACAGGTAATATATATATTGACAGGCACCAAGTTGAAGTACTGTATGTACCGTCCGTACCGTCCCAAGACAAATAAGTAGTACACCACCTACCAAGAGCCAAGAGCCAAGAGCCCAGCCTTGGTTTTGTGCTAGAAGGCCGGAGGGTTGGTGGTAACTGGTAACTTGGACGTAGGCAGGCGAGGGAAGGGAGTGAAATTGTGTGTGAGAAACTAAACACAATGTCTAAACGGAGACTCGATGCGACCTGACTCAAACAGCTTTTGCAAAAGGGTGATGGGGTGGTCGGGCTCCGGCTGCGTGAGGTTGCGGGAGTGCGAGCAAGAGAGAGAGATGAGAGAGAGAGTGAGTGAGAGACAGGGATGGGTTGAGCCGTGGACAGGCATAATCGGGCAAGGCGTAGGAGCTTGGACCAGCACGCCAGCAGAAAATGAAGGACCCACCCCTGTTACGGCCCCCATCAGCCATCCTTGCAGCTACCTATAAAAGTATCACTCCAAATACAAGAGGGACCGGCGCGCCGACTCCAAAAAGTCATACCCTCGAGCTGCATTCCGTTTCCACTGCCGGACAGCCCAGCCCAAGCTCTTGACGACTACACGCCATCTGCCCCAAATACCACGCCCATCCCTCCCATCCCTCCCATCCCTCCTGCGCACGTACCACCTTGCGTGCCACCCACCAGCGCTACCTACAGCACTACACAGCCAGTCCACGCCCCCCTAACTCCTAACTGCGCACCACCGGGGTTTTAACAAATCACACTTTGTTGTCTTACTAGATAGGGCCCAGCAACGTCCATTTTAGGCAATGGGCACTTCAACCTGCATCATCATCATCACCACGGAAGCTGCCAATAAGTCAATTGCCCTTAGAACTCGGCATATGTGAGGTCTGGTCAATCCTTTCGTTGTACCCTCGTCAAAACCCAAACGAAGGTACTCGGAAGATCATATCCCCTTGTCTAAGTAGGCACTTTTTCAACGTCGGTCACGTTTTTCCCGCTAAGCCATTCGCCAATCACATTACAACACGGCCTGACTTTTGGCCTTTTATGGTTAGGAGTTGAATTCTCAACCATTGTCAAAGCGTGAGTGTGACCAATTTTCTTTTGAACCAATCCCGTCTTTTCATCAGATACTACCTGTACCTGTACCCGTCTCAATGATTTTTTTGTTGATCACCTCTTGCTTGGGATCAACATTTCTGGGCTAAAACCGCCTTTGTCTGCGATCCACTCTAAGCACAACTCTGTGGTCGAGGTGCATCAAGCCCCGGCACCTTGATGTAATGGGAGGATAGGACTGTGCGGCGTCTATCAACATGCTATTTTAAACGCGCTACGCTTGTAGTTGTTTGAAGTCTCTCTGGAATGTTTTTGCCTGCCGCACAAATTTGTCCTCTCACCTAGATGTAATGGCTCTCTCAGAAACGAGTGGCACTTTGCTGCCTTGCTTCTCCACCTTTGCATCACAGGAACATCACCGTAAAAAGAGACACCGGCCTGGCGTGTATTTGGACCAAGGGAGGCCTTATCGGTTGTCTCGTTCGATTTCAGCCCAATGCACTCGCTGATATCCGACCACGCTGCTACTACTACGGAGTAACTGACATTATAGATACAGTAGTATCATGAGATGAACTACTCTCAGATATTGGCCTTACAGCCCCGGAGTGACTAGCAAAGATGGCGTCTAGGTGGGTAACATTACTGTCTCCCGAATCGAAATCGGTATGCGCTAATATGTTGTGTGCTTCACAGACTTGATCGTCTCGTAACGTGAGTATCCCCAATTAACCAATAGGGTACAATCCTCCACTTTCCATTTCTGACACCCATATTGCTGATACCTATGTTTGGAACATTGTAACTGATAGCCTTTGTAGAATCCTGGAGACAGGTAGTACCAAGCTAATTAAAGACACTGCCGTTAATCAGCTTGCAGATTGGCAAAAACAGCACCCCGAGGAACTCTTTAACCTCCTTTCACGGGTAGTGCCATATCTCCGGCATAAAGATTGGGACACCCGGTCTACGGCCGCCAAAGCTCTCGGCAAAATAATTGAGAATGCTTCTTCCTACGACCCCAATGAAGATGAAGATCCTACAACGGCACCAAAAGAAGAGCTCAAGACAGAGAATAGCCTTGTTAAGAAGGAGGAAGATCTCGAGCCTTCGCTGTCAGTCGATGAGTACTTCAAGCCTGAATCACTGGATGTGGCAATCATACTCAAATATGGCCGGGAACTGCTGCGCACTGGAGCTAGTGTTGATTATGGGTTGGCGAGTCTAGATCCACAAGCACGGTTAACGCATTTAAAAAAGACTCTCAATGGTCGTCTGGGCCTCCTAGGCAGACCCTTCGAGGATGATGAGGTCCCTATCCCTATCGAAAAGTCCGCCAGCCCTTCTACCCCACTAGATATAGCGCCTCATAATGGCATTACCCGCCAAGAGAGCTTGGCAAGCTCCGGTCCGAGCCAACCTATGGAGGAACCAGGATTAAGCGCTAGACAGAGGAATGCTCTGAAGAGAAAACGTAAGAAGGAGGCACAAAAAGCAGCAGGGAAGGGCGGTTTTGGGGATCTCTCGATTCGGCGTTCTTTTACTACTGGTTCTGAGGCATTTGACGATTCGCCGGTAACAGAGAGCGACCCTAAGAAGGGCACCAAAAACGATTATTTCAACCTTGAGAGGCCTGCTGATGTTGATGAAGATACCAAGGTTGTGTCCGAGTTCAAAGGTCCTACCGTTTTGATCAAATCTGAAATCGAAACGGACGAAGAATTGCAGGGCTCCGAATGGCCGTATGAACGTCTATGCGAGTTTTTGAAGCTCGATATTTTTGATACGCAGTGGGAGATTCGTCACGGTGCTGCGCTGGGACTACGAGAGATTCTTCGAGTGCATGGTGCAGGTGCAGGGCGTTTGCGAGGCAAATCGAGGACGGAGAATGACGCTCTCAACCGGAAATGGCTGGATGACATGGCTTGCAGGCTGTGTTGCGTACTTATGCTTGACAGATTCACTGACTATGCATCCGACACGAGTGTCGCGCCCATTCGAGAAACCGTCGGCCAGTCTCTAGGTTCTTTCTTAAAGCATATCCCACCAGAATCCGTATATAATATCTATCAAATCCTACTCCGGATGGTCATGCAACAAGATATTGGTATCGAAAAGCCTATCTGGGCTGTCTGTCATGGTGGTATGGTAGGACTACGATATGTCGTGGCTGTGAGAAAGGACTTGCTCCTTCAGCATAGTCATATGATCGACGGCGTAGTCCGGGCTGTGATGAAGGGTCTCGGTGATAGCGATGACGACGTCCGTTCCGTGAGCGCTGCTACTTTAATACCCATGGCGCAAGAGTTTGTTCAGCTGCGACCTGGTGCCTTAAACGAACTCATCAGCATCGTCTGGGAAAGTCTCTCCAGTTTGGGGGACGACTTGAGTGCCAGCACGGGCAAGATAATGGATCTTCTGGCGACGCTTTGCGGATTCCCCGAGGTTTTGAATGCTATGAAAGGCTTGGCTGAGCATGACGAGGAAAGTTCATTCACGCTTCTTGTCCCGCGGCTTTATCCATTTTTGCGACACACTATCACTTCTGTTCGTCTTGCCGTCCTCAAAGCCCTGATGACATTTGTCGATCTAGGAGAAGACTCCCACGGATGGCTGGATGGCAAGGTTCTTCGGCTGGTCTTTCAAAATATCCTTGTCGAGCGCGACTCGGAAACACTCAGGATGTCCATACAATTATGGACTGCCCTGGTTAAGTGCTTGGCGAGGAATCCAGATCGACTTGCTACTGAATTCGCTCCCCATATTGACGCTCTCATGCAACTCACTCTCCACCCTGTTGGGGTGTCTCGTCAACCAATTCCCATGAATGGTGCCCTATTTCAGAAACCATCCGGAGGTACTTACACAGTCCCTGGGGTCATTCCCGTTGCCGCCCGGAAACTTTCAGACGCTGAAGGAGGCGAAAGGGCGCCAAAGCGACGCAGGAAATCGGCAAAACTTGAGGATGTACCAACCACAACACATTCACATGACCTTGATGGCCACATGATGCAAGGTGACGTTGACCTCGTTGGCATGGACACACTCATCCGTTCCCGTGTCTCCGCCGCGGGGGCTATGGGCCTGATCATGTCTCTTGTACCATTACAGTATCTGGATGCTTACGACGCTCTTCTCGTCCCAGGACTCAGCTCTTCGTACGCTTCAACGCAACTTAGTGCTTGTGTGGTCATTGACGAATTCGCACGAGGTTGTTCGTCATTGCAATCAGAGAGTTCGAGATATGCAAACGAATTGCTCAAAATTATCGATAGCGAGCGACCATCGCAGTATCGTGACCTAGTCAGCTATGTGCAACGAGCTCGATCGCAATGCCAGCAGCTCATCAACCTCTTCCGGGACCATGGCAAGGTATCCCAGCAAAAGTTACCTGTCTTGGCAGTGGTAGTACAAGGCGAGGCTGAAGCTGGACCTGGTGCTTTCTCCCTTACCCATGCCGAGAAATGTGTCACTGATGATTACGAGCGACTCAAAAAGGCCATGGCACCTGCCCAACGCTTGATCGCCCTCCAGCAACTTAACGAGGCCAGGCAAGATACCATGTCAGCTGTAGACGAAGCAAGGGCCGCAAAGGAAGTGCGCGACACCCGTATAAGAGCTGCTGCAGCGTGTGCGCTCATAGCTATGAAGATGTTACCCAAAAAGCCCAGCCCTCTCATCAAAGGTATTATGGATAGCATCAAGCTTGAAGAGAACCAACAACTCCAGACCCGCTCCGCCGAGACAATCGCCCGATTGGTCCAACTCTTCACGGAGAAAGGCCGCAGAGGACCGGCTGACAAAGTCGTCTCGAACCTGGTGAAGTTCTCGTGTGTCGAAGTTGCCGAGACGCCGGAATTCCCTGTTCATGCTGCAAAGACGAACGTTATTCTGTCAATGTCTAAGGAAGAAGACAGGATCGATTATGGGGCTGATACAGCCAAATTTGTGCGTGAAGCCAAGGGTGCTCGTATTACGCGGCGTGGAGCAAAGGAGGCTTTGGAGATACTTTCTCGCACCTTTGGCGCTGAGCTGTTTACGATCGTGCCAAGTTTGAAGACATTCATGGAAGTTCCGCTAGTCAAAGCCTTTTCTGGTGAACTTCCTTCCGAAGCAAAGGATCCCGAGAGTCCATTTGGCCAGGAAGTGGTTGACGCAATGTCTGTCATTCGAACGATGACCCCTACTCTACATGAGGTTCTTCATCCCTTTGTAATGCAACAGGTTCCTCTTGTGATCAAGGCTCTGCATTCTGAACTATCGGTTTTCCGTTATATGGCTGCTAAATGCCTGGCAACCATCTGCAGCGTAATGACTGTCGATGGTATGACAGCACTAGTCAACCAAGTGCTACCCTCCATCAACAATCCCCTTGATCTGAGCTTCCGCCAAGGTGCTATCGAAGCAATATATCATCTGATAGCCGTCATGGGGGATGGCATTTTGCCTTATGTGATTTTCCTCATCGTTCCCGTTTTAGGCCGCATGAGCGACTCCGATAATGACATAAGACTGATTGCAACTACGTCTTTTGCCACGCTTGTTAAATTAGTCCCGCTTGAAGCCGGTATTCCAGATCCTCCTGGATTATCTGAGGAGCTGTTAAGGGGACGAGATAGAGAGCGCACGTTTATTGCGCAACTACTTGACCCTAAGAAAGTAGAACCGTTTCAAATTCCAGTTGCCATCAATGCGGAGTTGCGTTCCTACCAGCAAGAGGGTGTCAACTGGCTCCAATTCCTGAACAAATATAATTTACATGGTATCCTCTGCGACGATATGGGTCTGGGGAAAACCCTTCAGACTCTATGCATCGTTGCTAGCGATCACTATTACAGAGCTGAAGAATTCAAGAAAACGGGCGCTCCGGAAGTACGGAAGCTTCCCTCGCTTATCGTTTGCCCTCCCACGCTCTCTGGTCATTGGCAACAAGAGATCAAGACCTTCGCTCCCTTCCTTACTGTGACAGCCTTCGTTGGACCTCCGGCAGAACGACGAGCGAAGGCCTCCCAATTCGCAACAACCGACATCGTCGTCACGTCATACGAAGTCTGCCGGAATGATGCCGATCTTCTCGAGAAACAGAACTGGAATTATATTGTACTTGATGAAGGCCATTTGATCAAGAATCCAAAGGCTAAGATTAGTCTCGCGGTGAAAAAACTCGCGAGCAATCATCGGTTAATACTGACTGGCACGCCTATCCAAAACAATGTATTGGAACTATGGTCTCTCTTCGACTTTCTGATGCCGGGATTCCTGGGTGCCGAGAAAGTCTTCTTAGATCGGTTTGCAAAACCTATAGCCGCGAGTCGCTTCAGTAAAGCTTCCTCTAAAGAGCAAGAAGCCGGAGCATTGGCAATCGAGGCTTTGCACAAGCAGGTTCTTCCCTTTTTACTCAGACGACTAAAAGAAGAAGTACTAGACGACCTTCCGCCCAAAATCTTACAGAACTATTACTGCGATCTTAGTGATTTGCAACGAAAGTTATTTGAGGATTTCACAAAGAGGCAGGGTAAAAAGCTCACGGAAGAGGCTAACCGTGACGACAAAGAGGCCAAGCAGCACATCTTCCAAGCTCTACAATACATGCGCAAACTATGTAACTCTCCTGCGCTCGTAATGACCCCCAGCAATAAGCTCTACGAAGACACGCAACGATTACTTGCAAAATCGGGAACTAGTGTGGAGGACCCTATCCATGCTCCTAAACTCACTGCTCTCAAGGATTTGTTAGTCGATTGCGGCATCGGCATCGAAGGCGCCGATTCAAATGATCCACTCTATCAACCCATTAAGCCACATCGTGCCTTGATCTTCTGCCAGATGAAGGAAATGTTGGACATGGTCCAGAATACAGTTCTGAAACGCATGCTACCTTCGGTCTCGTACCTACGTCTCGATGGGTCGGTGGAAGCGAACAAGCGACAGGACATTGTCAACACGTTTAACAAAGATCCTTCTTATGATTGTCTACTCTTGACTACCAGTGTTGGTGGCTTAGGTCTCAATCTGACTGGAGCAGACACCGTCATATTTGTTGAACACGATTGGAACCCACAACGCGACCTCCAAGCAATGGATCGAGCCCATCGTATCGGGCAGAAGAAAGTCGTCAATGTATACCGCCTAATCACGAGAGGCACGTTGGAGGAAAAGATTCTGAGGTAAGCTACTATTGTTATGGCTATTGAGTACTCGACTAACTCTATCAAAGTCTACAAGCATTCAAGATTGATGTCGCTTCCACGGTCGTAAACCAACAAAATGCTGGCTTGGTAAGCGTGCCCAGTCTTATAGACGTGCTCTCGGGATCTAATGCTAACCCGTGGTTCAGGGGACGATGGACACAGATCAAATTCTCGACCTATTCAATTTTGGTGGTGATTCAGGTCCTAGCCTCATCTCTGACAAAGCGAAGGACGGCATTGAAGGCCGTGAAGAAGACATGGTAGATGTCGAGACCGGAGATGTCCGTGCGCCAGGCAAGAAGGCGTGGGCGGACGATTTGGGAGAATTGTGGGATAATCGTCAATACGAAGAGAGCTTCGACCTGGACGGCTTCCTTAAGACGATGCAATAATGCGCACCACATAACTACCGTATTGGAAAGCTTCAGAGGAAGCTTGCGGTACGAAATACAGCATTTGAACGGCGCTTAGGAATGCGAGAACCCCCCAGCTGTATTGTGTATATTGTACTGTAAATAGGTGAAGCTACACAAAAGCAATACATTACGATCGCGAATGACAAGATCCATCACTTTCTACTCACGCCATTGCTCTATACTAGTGAAACATAATGTGTGATTTATAAGAGACTATCTACTATTTAATAGTTCGGCCGTTCGACGTATGCTCTAGTTGCGCTAAGCCGACTGTGAAGATTCTGGATAGGCAAGTCCATATTTAGGCGACAAGTAAAAAAAGGAGCACAGCACATTTGTTGAGGACAACTGTATTGTATCTCACCTACAAATTTATATATAAACATTAAAAATACCGAGACGTAGTAACAGCAACCTATACCTACGCCATGTGCTATTCCAGGCATCGCTTCTGCCACCAGCGTCAGCATCCTTTATGGCGCAGTTTATTCCCGATACAGGGCGCATTGACATGACAATTTCCCGCACTACTTACTGCTGCGTCAATCAACGAAAGACATGACAAATGTTGACCGTAGGCCGAATGCTTCGGCTTGATTTCTTAATAATAAGACACCACGCGCCGCACTCGCGGACTCAACGGATGCGGCTCAACACGTCTGTGCCCTCGTCCGTCCGTGGAATACGTGTACGACGACGAGAGCGAAGAGGGGCTCGCGAAGGGATCGTCCTCCAAGACGGAGCCGCGCGGGGCCCGGTACTCGAAGTCGCGGCGGCGCCGGGCGTCCTCCCGCCGGTCGTCCTCGTCGTCGCGGTCGTAGACGGCCAGCCGGGCGAAGAGGCGCCTCGCTTCTTCGTCGTCGCCGCTGCGGCCCCTGTAGACGCGGCCCCGCAGCGGCGGCGGCGGCGAATAGGCCAGCTCCTCCTCGAGACGCGCGTCTCGCCTGCCCCGCAGATACGCCTCGGTCCGCATTTGCTCCATTTGGCTGGCGACTGATCCGCTTTCGAGGGAGATCGGATAGGGGGGCACGGGCATGCGGGGAGATCTGGGCAGGGGATGGAGAGGGGGATGGTTTGCTGCACCGTTCTTATAGCGACCCCGGTCGGATACCGACGATGGCGGGGTGCGGTGGCTCGAAGATGAGCGCCGCGACGAGCGTCGCGAGTCACTTTCGGAATCGCTAGATTCGCTCGGCCTCACTACCTTCACCCCCCTAGGTGGGTTCTGCTGATGCCCCTGGCCGCCATGTTGGTTGGCACCGGGATTTATCGGTATGATCGTGGGCTGCACGCCTTGTGGATGACGTCCCTGAGGGTGTTGGCCTTGCGGATGTTGGCCTTGTGGAGGCCAGTTTGACGGAGGTGGTGGTGGTTGACCTTGTTGCCTATGCTGACCTCGTTGTTCCTGCTGCTTCTGCTGTTGCTGTTGTTGTTGCTGTGGTTGTTGTGGTTGTGGTTGTGGTTGTTGTACCTGAAACGTATTGTTGGGCTGCGCCGGGGGAAATGCACCATGTATCTCCCCAGGAAAAGCGCGGATTCCGCCCTGTAAATTCCTTCTCTGTTCTTCCCACATTCGCCGAATGTCAACCCCAGGCCGTGGGACTCGCTTGAAATAAGCGGTCAACGAAAGACGCTCATACGCCTTCTTCTTCTTGGAATGGCGGCCGCTGCCTTTTGAGTGAGATTTCTTTGATAAGATTCGATGGCTTGTGCTCCGATGCCTACGGGCAGGTAAAGGTTGATAATTCAAGCTGCTGGAGTAGTACGGGTCAATCGCCCTGAGCTGGTGATCGATTTGGACGAGGGTCCATTGGTACTTGACGAGGTCTGGCTCCCGTCTCGTCAAATCCTCTTGAGTTCTGTCGATTTGCCGCTTCAGCGGCGATGTTAACGAGTTCTTTTTATCGATGACGCTTTTCGTCGTTTGATTCAACTGCCGAATCTTTCTAATCGCCTCCTTTTTCGGGATACTCCAGTCCTCAGTTTTAATAGCCTGCTCCCAGCCAGGCCACTTAGGCCGGCCATGTTCGTCGATCTCGTCCTTGTCGTTCACCTTTTCGAATCGGACCATCACATAATCCGAGAGCTCTTCTTTCATATCGGACTCTGACATGAGATCTTCTCTCACATCCTGTATTTTGGTGGTTGGACCGCGCAGATCCACCGGAATTGAGGCTCTCGGCGGAGCCGGCGGATACCCCTGAAAATGGCCGCCCTGGGGTCCTTGTTGTGGGTGATTTTGAGGACCTTCATGTCGCCTGGCTTGACCCATCTGAGTTCCATTGTTCACATTGAAGCGGTGATTATGTTGCGACATTGGTATGCTTCCTTTAGCTTACCGGATGGGATTGTGCTATATATGGGGGTTCAGGCGAATGTGCAAGAAGTGGGAATATCTCCAAGCCCGGATGGGTCTCCGGAAGTTCTTATGTGCAAGTTGGAACGAGCCTTAGAATTCTCGTCGACTTCATCCGGTATCCATATGATAGGGAGGCGGAGCACAGATGTGAACGAGCTCAGAGTGCAATGGAGGAGGGGACGACCGCATTTTATCGAACAAGGTAACACGGGTGGTCATAATTTCTGGACATAAGGCCGTGTTTCCTGATCCGCTTCCCACATCCTGATCTACCTGATCACTACAGGATTTGTCTCACTTCACTTCATGGTTGCTATCTGTCCGGAACGCCAGCAAGGCTATGAGCATGTCGAGTATCAACATCTGATGCCCTTCTCTGCTGAGGAACACGCCAAGAATGCCCGGCTCCAATGGCTGCGCCCAGTTGTGGTGTAAGACGAATCACACACACAACAACTCCAAAGACTCGTCGCCTGGTCGCCTATCCGGACCATTGAGACGCAAGTTGAAGAAGCCATTTCTCGGTCGCGGACCACGCGGGGTAAACGGTTGCCTGACAAGATCGACCGCCACTTCGCCCTAGTAAAGTGTGCATGAGCTGCATTTTGATCGGTGTGTGCAAGTGAGCTTCCCATGTTCTTGGGCAGCTCTGCAGCATTGCACTCTTGCGGACTTCATGCATCGATGCTCGCGATCGTCATTTTGCCTACGCTTATGCCCATGTCCATGCCCATGTTCATGCATGAGCATGATAGCTCTATGCATATATGTAGTAGGTATGTACGTTGGTACTATCCCCAGCTCTTTACCGAACGGTCGGAAAGTGAACTAAAGTCGGTAGCTGGACCATGTCACCCACATCTCGAGTCTATCGTACTTCGGTTTTCCATTCCAAGGAGCAACAACCTGAGTCGTGATACAAAAGAACCACCATAGGGAGTTGGATTCAACCCCTCACAAAACGCCTTGGGGTAGATAATCTACCCCTCATGGGGATACGTATGGCTTATTCAGATGATCCCTGATGTACAAGCTTGCTCGATCCCGACCGTGTGTTCAGTTTTATGATATGACTTCGCGATTATTCCGTGTAAGATTCCTATTATATCAATGCGGCTCTATAGTGGCTCCTCGCTCTCTTCCTGGGACCACGAGGCGGATGACATAGTACATTCGGCAAGCTCGGAGAATTTGGTTACGTGCATTCTCGTGTCGATCTCCGGCTGGGCCTCACCGTCCCCTTAACCATAGAAGACAGCAGCCTGGCTCTATCACATAATGCAAGAGCCCGCGGTACTCCTCTGGGGTTGAAAATAGAGTCAAACGCTACACACAACATTCAAGGTCGGGATATGCAGGGTAATGGATTAGTTTCGGGACCGGTCGAGCGTGGCTATGAAAAAGTGCAATACCAAGTAGGCTACCTTGAGACAAGCCTTTCATTGATTTGTCCATACATACCAATTATGCCTTAGCTGAAGTATGTATGACATGCGTCTCCAAAACAACCAAACAAACCGGGCGGGATCAGCAGAGTCAACTCCGATTCGCACGAGATGATGTCAAGAGGCTGATAGACTAGCTGGCCAGGCGTTCCTGTTCATGGTGTCTACTGGTAGCTCCCGTGTCGGTGTTTCTTCTCATAGGCTTGTTAGGCTAGCGGGAGTTCGCGTTCAGTCATATCCCGGAGGATGGTATTAGCCAACGCTTTGGATTTAGATTGGCCAGGATAAACTTCCCAATGGATTAATTCAGAGGTGCTTTCTGCCTCTCACATTCTTTGGTGGCGTTCGATTGCTATATCCGTGAATAGCCAGTATCTCTCGCAGCCAGTCGGATATTCAGCTGGATAGAGTCGACTTGCGACCCACGGGATCTCCTTTTCGGAAATACCGCCATACCGATGTTTAGAACGACGCCGCATGTTCTTTGCATGCTAAGCACAAACCACATGGGTTCTGGGTCCTTGGCAGAGCTACGGCAATCCATGCGCACGCCAAGGTCCCAGGGTTTTTTCAAACTCTATCAGGTTGATACATTCATCCACCAGCCTCGTGCTCGGCTTCTGCAAGCAGCCGCCTGTTTACCTAATTGCGTCGGAAGTTTAAGCCGGCTGATTCGCATCTTGCGTGACACACGTCTTTGATGTTTGTCGTCGGATTTATCAATCAGCCCGCTCACTAACGTTTGATGCACACTCGTTTAGCGTGTGTTCTACAACCGGAGATCGATGATCGTTCTAGATGGCGCATCGGATATTGATATCCAATCATCTGCTTGAGCAGCCCTGCGAAGACGACCTGGATACCTAGATGGTGTGATCATGTAAGTATCTACCGTTTCAATTAACTACGAAGCCTAGTTGGTATTCTCATAAAAGATGGTATGGCACCGTAGCGTCGTATAGCTTATGCCGGAGCCCGTACAAACGTTCATGCTGCTCAACATACTCGTCACGGCAATGGTGCACCGATAGCAGCAGGTAGAATAGCCGATGGATTGTGGTTGCGTGTTTTTTTAACAACTATGCGAGGTATGTTCAGACTTGTTCCGCTCATCCGCTCATCCGGGTATGTCATGGGTCTCGTACGATATGTCATTTAGAGCCGGCTACATCACTGATTGTACCAGACGAGTCATGTAATTGGTCATCTGTATGCAACATGCGTAGCATAATGGATAAGTCTGACCCGCGAGCCACGATGATGACATGAGTCGCAGATAGATTGATGACTGTCGTGCACTTATACAACACGATGTGCTGTCAGTATTCCGCAGGAATCCGATCCTGGGATACGATGGAGGAGTCCATTCAAGATCTCTACGGCTATCTTGCATCCCTGTATGAACAAGATGGGTATGGCGGGTTAGGGAGTGCGACGCCCCCTTTGCCTACCGCCAATCCGCCAACAATGAGCGAGAAAGCACTGATTGTTCATACCATAATTTCTGGACCAGAAAAAAAGCTCCCCGCATCAAGCCAAGACCACACTGCATGGGACGGACCGAGGTACTCCAAATCCGGATACCTGCTCACTTCAAGGGTCCTGCCATGACGATTTAAGGTGGGCGCCTACCATGGCCAAGCTGTAGGAAAGCAGGCTTTAATGGGTAAGGAATCAAGTTACCGGGCATTAGCCTGCTTCTTTGTGTGGCATTGCATTGCATGGTCGTAGCACACAGTACATGAACAATGTCTCTGCAACCTCCGATAAGAGCGCGACGGCATCTGTCTCTCACCCCACGCCCATTCTCGCGAGAAGGAAGAAGGGCTGAGACGTGCTGGGAAGGGTTACGTACTGAATTGGACCCTGTAGCTCATCGTCGGGCGTTGAGTAGGGTGCGCATTAGCTTCGCCCTGTGCAAGCACAGAATCCTTCGCTTGGCGTCATGCAGTACGATGCTTAGCCCGGCCATCGTGGTCGCCGTGGTCGCCGTGAGCAACTGGGTGGACGCGTAGGGGAGGATGCACTGCCCGTGTTCGTAGAAAGTAAACGTTTCATAAAATAAGCAGCATTTCCAGCACCATTGCTGGTTTGGTGCCCCATACTATCCTTCGCTGTTGACGACCTCAGGTTCTAAATAGAGAGAGGCCTTGTGATAAAATCATAATCCGATCATAGCGTAAACAGGTAAATTTGAAGCATGAAGACGGAGAATGTAGCAAGTGTGTGAATTGGAGACGTCAGTTTCTATCAGTATATACAATACGAGGTTTCGCCTGGTGTGGCTAGAAACCACCTCAATGCAAGATTCATCCAACTATATACATCTCTTCGTGACATTTGCATACATCTATTCGTTCGTGATCCATCGTCTAATCGCTCGCTCTTGCAAAGGGTATCTATCATCATCCTATCCATCGTCATTTATATGTCATTCCACAAGATATTCGTAAGAGAGAAGGAGCCCTTGATTTAGGCCTCGCCGTTCTGGATGATGGCGTCGGTGGTGCCACTGGGGACGCCGCTGATGGCACCAGTCTGAGCCTGGGAGGCAATGTAGTCGCAGAGGTCTCCGGGGGAGGCGGCACCGAGACCCAAGAAGTAAGCACCAATACCAGCGACATGGGGAGAGGCCATCGAGGTACCGGAGATGGTGTTGGTGTTACCGCCGGGCCAGGTGGACTCAATATCGGAACCAGGGGCGAGAACGTCGACGAGTTGGCCGAAGTTGGAGAAGTAGGAGAGGGCATCAGTCTTGTCAGTAGCACCGACAGTGCAGACAGTGGGCTCGGAGGCGGGAGAGGAGTTAGAGGCATCCTCGGCCTCGTTGCCAGCAGCGACAGCCATGAAGTGACCGGCGCTCACAACATTGGCGGCAGCCTCGTTGACAGCCGATGAGACACCACCACCAAGGGACAAGTTGACGACAACACCTTTGGGGCAGTCACGGTCAGGAGCGTCGGTGACAACAAAATCCATGCCGGCGATGACACCAGAGCTATAAAGGAAAATAGGTTAGCGTTATGTCTATTACCTATATAGCGGACCAATGTTGCGGCTTAAAATTATCGGGGTAAGACATACTTAGTACCCGAGCCATCGGCGCCAAGCACCTTGACGGCGTAGAGTGAGACCTTCTTGGCTACACCGAAGGTCTTAGAGCCAATAGTACCGGCAACGTGGGTACCGTGGCCGTTGCCATCAGTGTCGTCGTTGTCGACCTGGTTGGAGGCGAAGGTGGCACGGCCCTCAAAGTCAGGGTGGTCGACGTCAATACCGGTATCGACGACATAGGCGCAGACGCCCTCGCCTGCGCTGTCGTCGTAGGTGTAGGTGCTGCTGCTAGGAGAGGTGTTTGATAGACGGGCCAAACCCCAGTCAGCGCCAGTCTGAGTAGCAGAGGCCCTGACAATGGCGTCGTGCTCAATATACTCGACCTTGAAGAATAAATTAGTTAGCATTCGTAGTAGTCGAAGCGCTAATACCGGTTCGTCATTTGCTTACATCAGGCATGTTTTGTAGGGCCTCAACCTCCTCTGCGGTCATCGAGGCGGCAAAACCAGTAAACTGGTTGGAATTGTAGGTGTAGTCGACGTTGCTGGCGACCATGTTCTTGTGAGCTTCAAGAATCTGCACCCCGCTGCTGCTCTTCATCTTAACGATGTACTTCCCCTCAATGACATCGCCATTTCGGGGCTTCAGGAGGGGAGCAGGAGAAGAGCGCTTTGAAGGAGCGGCAAGTGCCAGGGGGAGGGCGGCAAGGATAGCGGCAGAACGCATTTTGACCGGATATATGGAAGAAGTTTAGATTCGGGGGTATAGGAAGGAAAATTGACTCTCGATAACAGAAGCTCTTGAAGATGGAATGGAATGATGAGGCAGACAAAACCTTCTTTGACGCGGGAAACAAGCCCTTTTTATAAAAACCAACAACTCCTCATAGGAGGCTATGTTTCTGTATTTGGTATCTCTCGTTAACATGCTCACCTTCCATCGTGGCTGATCATATCTAATTCCAGGTAACCCCATGGTAGCATCACAGGCCGAAGGGAGGTGGATTCTTGCCAGGGGCATTAACGGCTACGACCCCATAATCAAGACCATTATATTGAGAGCAGGACTAAGAATACAAGCTCATATGGCTGTTGCGTTATAGTCGCTCGTTCGCTGTCCCTTAACGTGATACCTTCCACTCTAGCTGAAAGTGTCATATAGAACGTCGATCCCAAGCGGGCATGGGCGAGCGGACCATGGCGATGTAGAATGCGGTTTCTTATTCGATCAAGCCCTTGGTTTCTGAATGAGCAGATCCGGGCCGATCAGGTCATGAGAGCTGGATCCTGCCAAGAAGCATGCAAGCAATAGCAATACATGTTGGTCATCTAACTAGGCCAACGTTGTCGGTGGAGTTTTCGAGTGGTTAACAGGAGTCATGTCGATCTGAAGCATTCAAATCTCTTATCAGGTGAGCTGAGATTAGCTGGGATAATTGCGCGCTCCAATGGCGGCCACAGAGGTGCCACGACTCAAGAGATCTGAATATGGGGCGCTCGGCTGACGCCAAGCGAGATCAGCCTCGACTTTTAATTGCAGTGGGCAGTAACAAGCGCAACGAGCAGCCAAACAAGCCAACGGCGTGCTCCCACGGCTGTTCCCGGAGTTCTGTCCTTCCCTATATGGAAATTATTACCCCAACTTCTCACCTTGCAGTGGTCAAGGCTCTTCGGCATATTAACAGAGCCTGGTGAAGATCGACGCTACCGACTGTGAAATCTCGGTACATTGCTATTGAACCCTGCTCCCGTGATCGGCCCAAGTAGAAATGATCAGTGTCAAACGGGCCAGCGCCAAGCCCTACCAAAATACTACATAGGAATGGCAAGGTTCGAGTGGATTGCAGTTGAAAACGTCGCAAAGCTTAGTCGGAATGGCGGATGCAACTGTTTCATCGGAAATAGAATCATATGTCTATGATTCCCGCACTACCGCCTCCAGCGCGTGTAGTATAGTTGAAGCTGGTGAGCTTGACTTGTGAGCTTCGCAACTTGTGGCATGGACCTGGTTAGTTGGTGATGCCAGTTCGATTTACACTACGAGATGCCAAGCGCCAGCGAGGTCCTCCTCCCCACAGTATCCAGATGGACCTTCCTAGGGCGAGCCAGTTCATTTAATAGTTATTGTCCACTCCGAGGCGTTCACGAGTTCCGATGTCAATCGCTACCACACACGGAAACCCGGTCTCGACCGGAAATATAGGCAACCTTACTCTCTGTGGAAGGACGAGTCCGTCTGGCCTCATCCGGTCGCAACAGTAGAATCGCGCAACCTTTCGTTATCTAGTTTGGCACGTTGATTTGTTGTTTCGCCCTTCGCCAAGGCTGAACACATACTTGCCGTACATACCACCAATCCAACGTCAGCAACTCGAGTTCCGAGGATGTGATCAGAGACTCAATTTCCTCACATGTCACACGAAGGGCACCCCGGAAGTGGACGGTGAAGAGGCTGGCTGTCACGTAACCTGCCCGATGAAGCAAAGTAGAAGAAAGGATCTTCGTGTTGGCCAAGCTTTCCATGAGGATGTTACGATAACTCCCGCCTCGGCTCGACTCGCTCCATGGCACAAAAAGAGGCTGTGAGATAGTGCGCTATCATGAAGGGGTGGTTTCAATTGCGTAAATCCAAGACTGCGCTCTCAGTAGCCTACGATGTTCCACGGTGGCTCTGTCTTGGGTCGTTTGATGCGTCAGTTCAGCACCGTGAGTTCCAGAACCAAGCAACAAGGACGTACGTACAGTTGCATTGTGCCCCCAAACGCATAAGCTTCACACCACCACGAATCTACCCCTACCTACATGTCAGGTACGGAGTTAGTAGGCAATCTTAAGTGTCTGGGCATGCTTAAATATGTCCGGATACGTCACAAGTGCAACCCGAGCTTCTTGTCGGCGGCCGCCAAGTCCAGCTAGCTAAACCAAGAATATGCTATTGGAAAAGTAGACGTCTATATCTATTAAACGCTCATGTTGTCGGACGTTATTTGGCCTGTATACCGCTATAAGACCCTGCGTCGTGGAAACTGAAAATCAATTGCCTTCTTCGGAGACCCCGTTATTCAGATCGGAAATCCGATCTACAGTGCTGGTTAGTCGCACACTAGAATTAGGTGATCTTCATCAGCCTCAACCCAACGTACCTATGCTGATCTTTAGGAACCACAAACGCATATGTGACGCTTATTGACAAAGAATTTTTAACTACATGCCTGTTGTTGAACGTTATGCATGACTCGACTTGAACAGCTGGAAGTGAAGCTCTCTACTGGATATAAATGGCATTCGGACTTCGCACATCGGGCTCGGCGCTTTCGTGGGCTGAGCGGTGAAAGGTATCTTAGGAGACTTATGCGTATAACAGACATGGTATGATCTATTAAAAAGTTGATACTCTTGCATGAGGATCGAGCAAGCACAGCTGCCTATATTTAGCAGTAAGTAACCTACGTCGTGGCGCAGCGTTTGAAGTGGTTATAGCGCATTAATTTTCTCAGCGGCTAAGTTACACTCAGTTCGAAACGAAGTGTCGCGCCCCACCCACTTTTTCTGTGTGTGTCACACTTTATTTTTGAAACCAACAGACAAACGCGTTTTTCGTCAATAATACCACTTAATTCAACCACGTAAGTGCTATACTACCTTTTGGGTGCTTATTGTATTAATTGAATATATAGGTATTTTATAGAATATTTAAAAAACTAGATTTATTGTTATACGATCCAGCCTTCCGCGATCCAGCCCTTCGCGATCCAGCCCTTCGCGATCCAGCCCTTCGCGATCCAGTCCTTTGCGATAGACCTGCCCACGAAGACCTAGCAACACCTACGAAAACCTAGCTATACAGACCTAGCGATACAGACCTATCCAGCCCTTCGCGATCCAGTCCTTTGCAATAAACCTGCCCACGAAGACCTAGCAACACCTACGAAAACCTAGCCATACAGACCTACCCACGAAGACCTAGCAATACCTACGAAGACCTGGCTATACAGACCTAGCCATACAGACCTGGCGATATAGACCTAGCGGTATAGACCTAATAATCCAGCCCTTCGCGATCCAGCCTTTCGCAATAGACCTAGCCATACAGACCTACCCACGAAGATCTACCTATTCAGACCTACCCACGAAGATCTACCTATTCAGACCTACCCACGAAGACCTACCTATCCAGACCTACTTATCCAGACCTACCCACGAAGATCTACCTATTCAGACCTACCTACGAAGATCTATCTATTCAGACCTACCCACGAAGACCTACCTATCCAGACCTACCTATTTAGATCCACTTATACAGATCTACCTATATAAGTAGGTCTATATAGGTAGGTCTTCGTGGGTAGGTCTGGATGGGTAGGTCTGGATGGGTAGGTCTGGATAGGTAGGTCTATATAGGTAGGTCTGTATAGGTAGATCTTCGTAGGTAGGTCTGAATAGGTAGATCTGTATAGGTAGGTCTTCGTGGGCAGATCTGGATAAGTAGGTCTGGATAGGTAGGTCTATATAGGTAGATCTTCGTGGGTAGGTCTGGATAGGTAGGTCTTCGTGGGTAGATCTGTATAGGTAGGTCTGGATAGGTACGTTTGGATAGGTAGATCTTCGTAGGTACGTTTGGATAGGTAAGTCTAGATAAATAGGCTTTTGTAGGTATTATTTTACGAATACTTTACGTATAAATATTTAATTAGTTTCTTTAAATTCGCTGTAAAGCTAGCTTTATTTTGATATATATATTTTTTATATTAGTATAGTTGTAGGTTGTTATTTTTAAAAAATGTAGTTAAAACGCGTTTGTCTGTTAGTTTCAAAAACAAAGTGTGACACACACCAAAAAAATGGGTGGGGCGCGACACTTCGTTTCGAACTGAGTGTAGTAAGCAGCCTTAAGGTTACCTACCTGAATAGGCCTCGCTGGTCTAGACTAGCTAAAAGTATTTATTTAACTCGAATCAAACCTCTTTTCCAATTCAGTCGCAATGACACAACCTAATGTCTCATCTGTATTCAATGGGAATCATACTTTAACAAATGAAATGTATGTAATGTTCCATTCCGAGCAAAGCGTACGCAGATGTACCTAAGGCACGAAAGACCAACGAAGGCCGTAATCGAGTAGGAACGATAAAAGGAGAAGATTGTCACTCTCCGGCACTGGACAATGCAAGATGAATCCGGAAACCACTCACAGTAGAACTCCCATTCGGGTTATGAAAACCCACGAATGACGGCTCTTAGAGAAGGCTCGGCCTAGAAGCGCCAGAACGAAATATATAAGACCCTATATATAACAGAGACTTGGAAGAGACTTCGCATTGCAATAATCATCTAGGGCTTCAAAAGGGTCATGAAAAACTAAAGTTCCCCTTTATCCAGGCGGCGGTCTAAGGTCTATAAATGCGAAAAGCCTCGCTTTCGTATAAACTATTTCATCCGATCGGGCATATACGGGTAGTTAAGTAGCTGGGGCCTCGTACAGTGTTGCCGCCCATACAATTATATGCATGATATTGGAGTCCAACGACAGAGGGCCTCAGGTGCGGTCCTAATTCTTTTCATCCAAATGACACTATAAATATAGACTTGCAATAGCAACGAATTACCGGTATAATTAAGTGCTTAGTACACAAGGTGAGTACTTGTCAGGGAACTAGTTCATAACTACCCCAGGGTGTAGAACTAGTAGATTCTGTAATATAAGTCACTAAACCCCCCTTAAATTAGGAGGTTCAGGAATCAATTGATCACTCAATTGAGCCCTAACTACCACCATGGCTGCAGACAGGTCTCTCTATTCACTCCGGGGTCCCTATTCTCTGACAGCACCAGCACACATATCAAGTACTAAGCTGGGTAACTTTGACCTAGTACAGAAGAATTGACAATATGGATGAAATAAATACTATCCCACGAAAGTTGCTGTTCGTTACATCCAAAACAGATTTTCAAAGCGAGAAGACTTAACGCACGATTCCATGTGTTCCGACCGCCAGAAATAACAACACTCCCATAAAACTTATGGGCTTCCAAATGTGGCGGATAATGCCCATGCTAAGAATTCATCAAAAGGAGGTCGGATGGCTTGAACCCTGGTTTCTGGTGATGGCCTACTTTAGGTTATCACTCGCCAGCTAAGGTTCTCTTTTGATAACCAGCTTGGGGAATTATATATATACTACGAGTCCACCTATGCAATGAGATTTTGGCACATTATCCACGAGAGGAATTTGCAAAGGTCATATAGCCAGGAATCTGACCGTTGCTAGTAGTTCTATTAGTTGGATTGATCACAGCTTGCATAGGGAAGCTTGAATACAGCTGGATGGGTAGTAATTGAAGCTCAATACATTAATTCAATGACTCCTGAATTAAATTTGATGAACCACTACTCTATTGCATAACTATCACATAATGAAACCCCAACATTTAAGCTGCATGGACAGACACTAACCTAAGTTGCTAATACATGCTAATACACTTTAAAAACTTCATATAACAAAATTGCGAGTCTCCATAACAGTATTAGTTCAGAATTCTAGTCCTCCATTGATTAAACTTGAACAAGTGACTTCCTGTAGTAATATGATGGGACTTAGACAAAGTGGCGAGAGCAATCGTCTAGAGCTAATTCATGACTACCTAGCTGATGGTTTATATGATAGTTGAGTTTTGTAACAAGGGCTAGAATACTAGGGCTTGGAACGATGTTAATATTCAATGGCTTCAAGGGGGTCATAATGATCTGGCTTCCTCCCTTCAGCCCTGGCAGCAATCTAGGTCTACATATACACGAAAGCTTCGCTTTCGTTCATCTGCTATTATCGCGTATTATTGTCCGTTTTCGTGAGGACGGGTAGCTGCATATGCAGATCGTCGCTTCATAAGATTAATTACATGATATTCACGATAATAACCCATGGCACCGGATGTATGCATTCCCAATACCTTGGACTTAACAAGTTGACCGATCTTCCATCAATTCGTGTTATCTCTAGAATTCCTGGGTATATGCCTGTTTAATTTATTGATTGTGACGGGTTGATTACACAGGCCAGAAGAAGCGCCGGGAAATATCTTCTTCCTAGTGGAGACTGCCAGGGTACCGAGACGGATTTGGAATAAATTGAGAAAAGCCCAGTTGCTCCTAGTCGGATAATCATTAGCCCTAACGGCATTGCCTGATCCCATAAATTGCATCATTCTTCGTAATAAGCTAGTGTTCCTACAATAGACAAACTAGAGCTTCAGTAGAAGCTTCTATGATTCCTGATTATATGACTTCTGCCTTATTCTAGAGGTAGGTAGTTGACGCTTAGTCAGTTAGGCATTGAAGTTATTAAGAACTTGACTACTGACAGCATCGTAGCGGCTAACTATTCGGCAATTCCCAACATGGATGTCTATAGGCGGGTTTAAATCGCACTGTATAGATCTGTGTCATTTCGGTGATGTGGGATACAGTCCCATTTCCGATTGGCAACGGCGGAGCTTTGACCCAAATCCATGACATTCAAGAGAACTGCAAGGATTAATCTTCACTACGTAGTTGGGTAGGATAGTACTTGCACGAAAGAAAACGTGAGTGGATATCTTATGAACAATCTCTAGTGTATCTCGTAATACAGTATGCGAGGTTGGTGATCTAACTCTTAGTCAGGATTTGATGAGCACCTTGGTTCTCAATGCAGAAGATGCCTAATCAGCCGCTAGTGTTCACGTTGTCTAGCAAGGCATGGAACAAGGGACTGAACATCGTGTAGATCGAAAGAGCACGCCAATACTATATAGAGCGTGCCCTTCCGGATGGTTTCAGGATATACGCATCTAAGTTCTACCCAGGGTCAAGAGATCGATTATAGTCACAATGGTTAGACTCGCTATTCTGTGTGTTGCTCTCAGCACGGTCGTGTCTGCATATGAGACCACTCTTGGCTTTAATGGCGCGCCGCAAGTTGAAAACCGAACAATCGATGAAATCTACGAAGCAGCCCTTGCAGAGGGTGGCGTCGTGACTGTATGGCACGGCGGCGACGAGAAGAATCAGCAAGATGAGTTGAAGCACGCATTCGAAGCTCGCTTCCCTAACATGACCCTCAACATCACTGTCGACGTCTCCAAGTATCATGATGGCAATATTGACCGCCAACTCGTCACTGGGGGAGTTTTTGTCGATAGTGTTATCCTGCAAACTCTACACGACTACCCGCGTTGGGACAACGAGGGGGCGCTTCTGCATTACATTCCGCTCGGCTTCTACGATGTAAACCCGAGTTTCCGCGACCTCCGAGGTGCTTGGTACGGTGTGTCGATCTTCGCATGGAGCTTTTTGTGGAACAAGAACAGGGTATCCGAGGGACCTCAAGAATTTGAAGATTTCTTGAAGCCCGAGTACAAAGACAAGCTTGTGCTCACATATCCAAATGACGACGACGCTGTTCTTTACACGTTTGATTTGATGTAGGTCGTACCTGGACTCTGCCCTCATACATTGAGGTCACCCGCTAATGAAAAGCAGCCTGCAACAGTATGGATATGAATGGTTCGAAAAGCTTCTGGCACAGAACCCTCGATGGGTGCGTGGGACCGGCACACCGGTTACACTTCTGAGCCAAGACAATAGCACGTCGTCGGTCACTTTTACAGCCTCGGCAGGCCTGCACCCTGCAGACCCTCTGGGTATTGCTTTCCCATCTAAGGGACTTTTCGTCTCTTGGGCGCAAAGAGCCGCAATTTTGAAAGACGCACCTCATCCCGAAGGTGCCAAATTGCTCCACAACTATATGCTCAGCGAAGAGTACCAGAGCTCGACTGATACTTGGACCGTTCGCCAAGATATCCCGGCTCCAGCGGGCTATCAAAATCTCACCGATATTCAATCTACTAATCCAGATGGTTTCGAGGGTTTCATGGCGGACAGAGAGCGAGCCGAAAGGCTCAGACTCTTCTTTGAAGACAAGATTGGTACCGCTCAGGGGCTAAGTCCGCTGATAGATGACATTTAATAGCGAAAAAACCCGAGGGAGACAATTACCTAAGAACTTGGCATGAAGGTTCGAAACCAACCCCAAAATCAGCATTATATTGTAATATTCTGAGATGTATTAGTTAAAACCCAGGCCTATCGTTACAGAATCGATGTAGGCATTAAGTACAAAATTAATGACTTGGTACGATAACTTTTGCTGACTCATCGTAGAGGTACGATCCACCCTAACCTCCAATGCTCATGAAAGTTGAGCACTCTAACCCTTGTCAGATATTCTTAAAATGGTCTTAAAGTCCCTTATGATAGCGTGATATGTATATAAGATATTAAAGCTATCCCTTGTTCAGAACGGGTTGACGATATATCAGGCTTGCTCGTTCAGTCAAAGCTGTAAGATCAATCATTGACTTTTCAACTATTTTACCTTGGTTCAATTGCCGGTCGTCTTCCGTTGTACTAATAGGAAAGCCATTGTCTAGAGAATTCCACCGACGATATAGTAGCATTACATCTAGTTTTGCCTCGGTTGTCCCTCGCCTTGCTAACCCACGGATCCTTTCTTTTGGCCGGGATATCCTTTCGTCACTGTATCCTTCTTCTCGTACCACAGCACGGTTAGTGATTTGTCTCTCTCTTGCTCGATGATTCTAGACTCATTTCGTTATCATATTCTCACTCGGAAAAGCAACATCGATGATGCTGCCACTGGCTAGATGCGCTTGAGTGATCCGATCGAGATCTCTTCAGCATTGCCCATGAGCTTGAAAACTAAGCAGGTCATAAAGTAGAATATTAGTACGTGAGACCGCGAGTGGCGGTTCCTTCCGAAGAGACTGGTTTTAGTGATTTTAGAGACAGGATAAGTCCGATTAAGTCTACCTACCCTACAAAGTAGGCATGTTATCTACAGCATCGAAGTCGTGGGACGCCCATTAGGGGGATTCTCTAGCTTAGCTCGGTCCAATCGTTCTATCAATCATTTTATCTCTTGGAGCTACGCGTGGTCAAGGATGGACATTGTCAAACTGGGTCATGAACTTCTCATTGGGTCCCTACCACCTGCGGCCTACTGTCCGTTGCCCATCGTCCCGCTACCCGTCACCCCGTCAGTCGCCTGGTCACCTGCCACACAAACCGTCACAATTGGAAGCCTTATGTAACTAAAGATCCCTATTCAATGAGGCCGCGAGAACTTTCATAATTATATCTAGTCCTCCCGTCGCGAATGAGTACTTGCGCATCAACGATTTCCTACCCCCGGACTCCTATAATAGCTGCGCACCCGACTGCAGAATGGTCAATATACCCAGTGTGTTCTCTTAGTCCACCCATCTCCTTTACCGTCGACTGACTGGATCAGAGACTCGTAAAACCTACTGCCAGAGGGAAAATCGCCATACCCTTCACAGAGTCACACAATATAGTATGTCTACGCCCCTCCAACTTTTCTATCCGGTGACTAACATGTTTACGCAGAGGCCGGAAAAGCTAGTGCCTTTGCCCAAGGCAAACGGCGGTATGATCGTATGTCGATATCCCTTTCGCTCAGCATTCCCCTATTTAATTGATCACAGCCAAGCAGTCTGGTTACGGTGGACAGACTAAGCTCATTTTTAACAAGAAGGCCAAGACTACAAAGAAGGTTGTTCTTCGTTTAGAGTGTTCCAACTGCGAATGCAGAGCACAGTTAGCGTTAAAAAGATGCAACCACTTTGAGCTTGGGTAAGTTTCGGTACTCATTATCTGCTGGCTGTGACATAGCTGACCATGTTGCAGAGGAGACAAGAAGACAAAGGGTGCCGCTCTTGTCTTTTAAATCGATTCTTGGGTTGGTGGCGTTGCTATAGGCTCGGTAAAAAAGTTTTTTTTTTTTTTTAATAATCGTCGATAATCTCGTCGAGAGAGACAATAGATCTCTTCGGGCAATCCATGACCAGGTAGTTATGTTCTTTGCTCCAACAGCCTCTAGGATGGCTGATGAAAATGAGGGTGGTTGATTGCGATGCTTGAATGCATCATCCAGTCGCACCCCTATTCCCAAGAGACAACGGATGGGTATCTAGAGAACCTGACGCAATGTCTCATAGTTGCTAATACATGAATGACTCAACACTATGACATTTGTATGCGCTATCTACTTTCTCGCCATAAAAAGAACCCGGTTGAGCTTGTGCGGTTTTGTTAACACCACAACCTGCTTTAGCTGTTGGCCGCTCGTTGCTTTGTTTCGGCTTCGGCGTTCCAGATCTACCTAAAGAACGGTTAGCTGTTTTTGAATCCCTAGCCTTCCGGTGTCGGTTCTACCGCAGCTCAAGGCGTCCAGATCAAAAGATCTAGCCAGTGGCGTAGGGATGCTGTGTAGATCTGCCCCGTATCATCGCTCTTTTTAACCAGATGCTTTCGATATTGCGAAGTAATGGAAACCTATCCTCAAATTTAGATAGATCGGTGTAACAGGCAACGTCATTGTGTGTATTGCGGTGTAGATTTAATGGAGCCGTGGGACATCCCGTTGCTAATGCATCAAGGTAAGTGTAAGTGCCAAGCAGCTATACCTCGATACAAGTCGTTGAGGGGAAAACGTGGCGTATGTATTCGGCAACGTCCCCTCCAAGAAATACTATGGTCCCGATGCATCCCGCCATCTGCGTCTTCGGTACCCGTTCGGACTATTAAACGCCATGTCCAGACTACGGCAGTCAGTTTGGTCTATTTCAGCCCGACGCCTGGGGTCATGAGAGGTAATGGTCTTGGGATGCGATTACAGTGTAAGGCCTAGTCTCATATTGACTCGCCTTTAGTCCATCTCGCAACCTTTTGCGAGCTTAACAGTTAAAAACGCACGGTTATAGTCATCCATGGTAGTTGTCTTACGTTGTAATGCCATTGGAAAAGGCGTCAATGACTAAACCAGTGGGCTTTTGAACCTGTTCGAAGTCAAGTACCACGCATTCCTGCCGTTTCAAAGATTATTAATCTAGTCTCTACGTAATATGGCGTCCAATCCCTAGAGCTGTCACATATATGACTCGAGGCGCAAGGTTTAGATGACAGCTTGTAGTAAATAGCTACGAGTCACATGGGAGACGATTGGTGGCGACTTCAATATCTAGATCCCGACATTGAAGCACCTGCTTTAACTGGGCAAGATTTGTGGTCGCACAATATAGATCAACTGAATCGAGTGAGATGTATTTCACCAACCTGTACTGAGACTCTTGCCGGGCTATCCGAAAGAACAGACAGGAAGGGGATGTGTTATGATGTATAAATAATGAGTGTTTCTTCCAACTTGTCATTATTGGCAAAATACCAACAACGTCTGTAGTCGCATCCCCGACATAAACCTCTCCAACTCTCTTAATTCACACACAGCTGAAATACTATTACACCTTCGTCATGGCTTCCACCAAGGCTTACGCACAGTGGGTCGACGTCGCTATCCAGAACGCGTTCCTCAGTGGAAGCATCCAAATCAGGAATGCCAATTTGGAATGGTACTCATCTCCCAACAATCATGACCCAAGTACACTCCAATACGGCTAACTTGGCTTTGTAGGGGAAAGTTCTATAAGGACGGCGACAAAGACAACGAGATCTCCAGCAGCGACGTTGACAAGGTTATCATCAAAGCCGGGGACGAGGCGCATGTCTATTCTTGTGGCCGAGAAAGCGCGTCTTCCGGCACCGAAGGTACCGTCGACCTATACACAGACGATGGCACCTACATCTGCACTATTTACTGGAACTGTCCCTGGGGATCTACGTACAACGACTTCCAGATCCGCAACCGAAACAAGAACTTCCCGGTCTCTGTCGGTCCCTGGAACCGCGAAGGCGGTGCTCTCGGCCAGGTCGATGTGGAGGTTGCGAAGAAGGGCTAGACACATCAGCTTGAGACAAAGACTACGTTGTGGTTTTGAAAGTGATGGATTCAGGGCTGAGATAATAAGGGGCTTTGAATCATAGGAAATGGAACACCTATAGTCAGCGTTTAACCAAAAGAAAAAGACGCCTCTGAATTGGTTTTGTTTTAAATAACTTGCGTCTTCCCGATATTTCAATGTCCGTGGCTGCAATATACCGATGACTGGACTGTAGATATTTAGTCGGATGCCAAAAGCAGCTATTTCACGTTATTCTAAGAGTAAAATGAAATTTATAGCGAAGCTTAGGGTAGCTGTGATCGTTTGATCCCCAGATATGTACCCTATTGGGTAATTTTTTGTAGTTCTTCAAATAATATTTGCGTACTTAATCCTTCTGTAATACCTACTAAGATGAGTTGAGCCTGTGTGTCATCGCATCAGCTATCCAAGCTATTGTTTTCTTGGAGGCGCATAAACATTGCGCGGAACAAAGGCTATATGAAGCTAACGCCTCTAGTATCTCTCTCACGCGTATATTGAAGCGGTGCGGGTGGTTTTCCAATGGAATCCACCAATAAAAAGGGGCTCGGATTTTCGTATTTTTCGTATATTTTGTAAAGGGGGACCCCTTAAAAAACGAGCCGATTTTCCAGTTTTAGGGGAGGGGCACTTACATATATATATATACGAAATAACTACTTTTTTCTTCGCTATTCTAGCTTAATTTTTTATATTTTTCGATAAATTTAATTATATATATACTTAATTAATTTAATCCCTTTAGTTTTATATAAATACTACTAGCCGTAGATATATATATATAATATTCCTTTTAAGCTAGAACCTTATAAACAAGCTAGCTACTTATATAAGCTAATTTAATAATATTTTTAGTAAAGCTTTTTTATATTACCCTTGCTTAAAAAATATTATAAAATATTTATTTTTAATATAAAATTATTTAAAAACAAAAGATAAAAAGATTTATAATATTAATAAAAGTTAGTAAAAATATATAAAACTTTAAAAAATAGCTAGAACTTATTAAATCTTTTAACCTAAAATATTACTTTTTAGCTTTATAAAAATTTTTTTTTTAAATTAAAAAATCTTTTAATTATAAAGTTATTAAAAAAAAGTATTAATATATATTTTAAAAATTATAACTATTAAAAATAACTATTACTTTTATTACAACTTTTTTAACTTTAAAATTAAAGCTTCTAAAAAATTTAATAAATAATTAACTAAGTTTTTATTTATAACTTATAGCAGTTTATTAAAAAAAATTAAGTTATAAAAGGTTTATAATATATAAAACTTAGATTTAAACTATTATTATTATAGCTAAAAAACTTTAAACTAAAACTATTTAGTTTTTAATAAAACTATTATATAAAAAAC